>SSSI01008741.1:0-20293 GCA_004796505.1 Oryzaephilus surinamensis | reverse complement strand
CAAGTGAATTGCGGTACTTTATACCAGGGGTATCTAACTCCATTGTTCTAAATGGCAACCGCTAATGGACGCGAGATTGAGAGGGCGACATACGTGATGGACGCGAAATGGATCTCGCGTCCACAGAATTAAATAACTTCTCTAACAGAGGGCGACACAGGCGAGGCACTTCATCGCTATTGGCTGGAGGTCCACGTGGACTAATACAGCAACCTCATGAGCCACCACTTAGCAAAAAATGTATAAACCGCAATGTTTCTTTGTTATTAGCCGACAAGCCGACATACAAATTGGTTGTTTATATTATGATATTATGTGCACATGTAAAGGTTTTTCCTTTTCTGATGATTTGCGAAGTGCGGAACAGACATATGTACCTAATAAAAGATGTTAAATATTATTTTACCATTTTTATTAAGTACTGAAACAATATTAACTAAAAATTAATTTGATATTTACCTATATATTTCATAAATATTTTTATAAACGTATATAAAGTTAAAATCGAGGTTAAAATTTAAATGACAACTGTCGCACACCGCTCCCAAAAAAAGACTATAGAAAATATGAATTTCCTTCAAAATTCACGACATTCACAATGCCGTTATTTGATATTTCTATTAAATAATTATGAAATGAAACTTACAATTTTACATAGTTTGCAATTAATTGAATAAATTAGTAAACATTTATCATTTATTAGAAGAACTGTTAAATGATGTATTTTGTCTTTTTAACAATTATAAACAAAATTTAAACAATCGTAGAAATTGTAATTATGTTAATAAAATACCAATAAAAGTTTATGAAAATTATAATTTCTAGTATACAAACAATACAAATCTGAAAATGAGACGAAATTTGTCTTTCATTTCAATCGGATACAATATACATTTATTTAATACATGGTCGTTTTTTTTTGCGATAAAAAATCCTTTGTATATATGCCGCACTGTGTGCCACAGAAACATAGTTGTTTCTATCTCTATATATGAGCGAGATCTCCGAGTCTCCTGAACTATAAGCAAAAATATTAAAAACAGTTTTCTAACAATTTGGTTCCGCATATTCAATTTAATCTTGAACCGCGATCTATTCGCCATCTATCGATCTCTTTAAAACTATATTAGTTGGATGCTTCAGAAACTCAATCATTGCGGGTCTGAATATATGATGGTCGTTGATTATACCTAACAATAATAAATAAATTTGAACTCACAGAATATGGAATCACCAATATCCAAAGTTCATCAAAAATTTGCATTCTTTAATACGCAAGTTTTTTTAATTACAGATATAAATTGTGAAATTACATAATTGAAATTTGCACTTGGGTAACATAAATACAAGTGATTATTAAAAGGCCATTATTCAAAAAAATATTTAAATAGACAAAATAAAATAAAACTTTATATTCCAAATTTTGTAAAGAATTAAAACTTTGCTACTGTTTGGATGAATAGCAATATTAAATGTAGAACAGCAATATGTGAAAGTAAATGACCTAGGAATTAATTAAAAAACAAATTATACAAAAGTTAATACAATAGATTCAAAATTCTATCAAATCATTTAGACATATTTTGCTTATCATTGTACAAAATCAAGAACAAAATTACATAATTGTAATAAAACTTTCAATTTTCCCAATGATTTGAACTTCACCTTCAAAATATACCTAGAAATTGTGATTCCTACATTTTGTAAAGGTCACGTTCATGGAAGATTATACGAAATTTGTCCACAAAAATGAATATAAACAAATTAATCTTAAGTTTTTAGGGGTTAGATGAAAATAAAGTCGCAAAAGTCAAAAATCACGTCATTTCTACGAAACGTGTTAGATATTTCTTGAATTTTCTCATCAAACCATGTACCCAACATAAACAAATCACGTTTATCATTTCTTCCATTAATGTGATAAAAATTATTACAAAATAAAAAAAAATTAATGCACACCAATTTCTTATCACCAAATGTTGAAAATGTGCGCGCATACGATCGAAACTATACATATTAAAGGCGCGCTTGTTGTATAACGTTTCGCAAAATAAAATTCAGTCATATTCAGGTGTATGTGGTGTACAGTGTGTACTGGTTTTATCCATTTAGTTCAACTATTTAACAACGAAATCAACATTTTACAATGCCATCGGAGAAGTCAGTGTATCAGCCGAATCCGGCAATAGCAAAAAATGCCCATTGCTCATCATTTGCCCAATATTGTGAATTGTATCAACAGTCCATCGACAATCCTGAGGAGTTTTGGGGTGAAATAGCGAAACAATTCCATTGGGAAACACCAATAGACATAAACAAATTCTTTCGGTACAATTTCGATATTACCAAAGGGCCAATTTATACAAAATGGTTAGATGGGGCCACAACGAACATCTCCTATAATTTATTAGACAGAAATATAAGAAATGGACATGGCGATAAAGTTGCCTTTTTTTGGTATGTTGTTACATTTTGGGAAAGTTGACAATTTGCAATTTTCACTCATCGCGAATTAAACTTTCTAATTATTAATTTTTTTTAAATTTACATATTTTTGTTGGCCGCCATCAGCGATCTTTTAACACGCTATTATTGATTGACCTATTATTTATATACATTTTATTCTCTTCTCTTTAATCTTTATTTGGTTACTCTAAAAAAGCCATTTATTCTAGCATTTTATTATTGTTTAAATTATTTCAACATATTATGTAAATAAACAATTTATTGCATTTTAAAATTCTTGATATTATGATGAATTTTTGCTAGTAGCATGCGTGGAACTGAATTCAATTTCTATTGGATGTATTTAAACGCACCACATGGTACGATTTTTTTTAAATTACAGTTTAACGGTGTGCTAAATTTTGGACCATTTATGCAATTAATGTGAATAAGTCGATTAAGCACTAAATTCGATAATAATAACACCAATTTAATTCCTTATCCATTTTTTAATACCTATGATTATGAATGTTTCGGTTTACTTAAAATTCCCCACAAATTGCTGGACATAATTAATATGTGGATAATTTTACAATTTTAGTCAAGTAAACATTTTAAAATTTTTAGAATTTTAAATTAAAAATATTGTAAATCAATATAATGCATCTAGGTCAAATTTGCAAGAAAATTCTTTAAAATATTAAATGGGTTTTTTGACGTAAAACCAATCTTATACATATATAATTTGTTTTGGAAAAACCTTTGGAACTTTTATAGACAATTTTTATACTAATTGACGCATTTACTTGAATTTTGCATGGTAAAATGAATATTATTAAAAAGCAAGGTCAATATTATTTGATGTTTTGTGGTATTTGATTTATTAATGATTAATTTTTTTAAAAAACACAATATTCCCTTATTTTAAATTGACGTTTGTGACTATATAATTATAATTGCCGCAATAAACGGAAAAAACTGCTTATATGTTTAAAATTATTATTATTTCTTACTACCAAAAGTAAATACCTATTTTATACGTAAGCAATAAAGTAAATACTAAATACATATAAACTTTTTCAAAAGTTCAAAGTCTATAATTTATGTGTACTTAATATTAAATATGCAAATTTTTGGTATGAAAAATACAGTTTAATTCAGTCTAACTATACACAACTATTTTTTATAAATTATTATTATAAATATTATTTAACAAGGTTATTTATAAAACTTTTCGGATAATTTAGAATCCTTACAATACAATTGAAACAATTGTATAAATTGCGTTATTCTATTAATACAATATAGATAAAGCACGTGCATTAAAACACCTGAAATTTATATTCAAATTTGAATACCTAATCCTCAAAAACAAAATTTCCACTATTTTCCAAAATTGAGATAAAATCTCTATACTTTTTCATTCATTCTTAAATCATTAGTAGGTACTTGGTAATTTTAGTAATTGCTTTACTTAATAATGAAGCAGATAACTTAAGTAGATAAGTAAAACGCACTTGACAAATAATTCGAACTATCTTAAGATATGTATTAATTATTTCTAGGGAAGGAAATCACCCGGATGACTATAGTAGATTAACGTATAAAAAACTTTTGGAGGAAGTGTGTAGATTTGCGAATGTTTTAAAAAGTAAGGGCGTGAAAAAAGGTGACAGAGTTGCCGTTTATATGCCTATGATCCTTGAAGCTGTGGTCACACTTTTGGCATGTACAAGAATTGGAGCCGTACATTCTCTTGTGGTTAGTTTATTTATAAAACTTTCAATTAAACACGAAATTTAAATAAAATAATAAAGAAAATCTGTTTTTCTGTCAAGTCATGAATACGTATACGCAAAGAATTTCAACAATAAATTAATTGAATACTTTTCAATGCAAATGAGAACACAATATGAATATTGTTTTGTAGTTCGCTGGTTTTTCGGCTGATTCTTTTGCTGAAAGAATATTGGATTGTCAGGCACGTGTTCTTGTTACAACTGATGGTGTATGGCGTGGTGAAAAATTACTCCAATTGAAAAATATCTGTGATCAATCAATGGCCAGATGTGCTCAAAAAGGACATAATGTGGAAACATGCATCGTTGTATCACATTTAGAAAGAGTAACTGTTCCATCTAGTTCTGCTCCAGTCAAATCCAACAAAGTAAATAAACTTAATAAGAAAAATAGCTGAAGAAACACATCGGTTTTTTGAATTTTAGACTCCAATGACTGAAGGAAGAGACATTTGGTGGCATGATGTTGTTCCTCAAGCCTCAACCAGCTGTTATCCCGAATGGATGGAAGCTGAAGATCCATTGTTTATGTTGTACACCAGTGGTAGTACTGGAAAACCAAAAGGAGTGCTTCATACAACCGGAGGATATCTTTTATACGCTGCAACAACTTTCAAATATGTCTTCGACTATAAACCGAACGATGTTTATTGGTGTACGGCCGATATTGGTTGGATTACTGGACATACTTATGTGGTTTATGGGCCTTTAGCCAATGCAGCGACTTCCGTGATTGTAAGCCTTCCGCAATTTTAATTTTATGGAAAAAAGCTATTAAGATGTTCTAATTTCAGTACGAAGGAACGCCTTTCTATCCAGCCAACGACAGATTTTGGACTATCATTGATAAGTATCAAGTTAATCAATTTTATACAGCTCCAACAGCAATTCGAGCCCTAATGAAATTCGAAAATGAACTAGTCTCAAAGTAGGAAACCCCTTTAAAAAAAATTCCTTGAATTCTAATTAATGTTTTCTAGACACAATTTATCAACTCTCAGAGTATTAGGATCAGTAGGAGAGCCTATTAATCCCGAAGCATGGTTATGGTATTATAAGTTAGTTGGTCAAGAAAAATGTTCCATTGTTGATACATTCTGGCAAACAGAAACCGGAGGACATGTACTTACCCCATTGCCCGGTGCTACACCCATGAAACCTGGCGCTGCTGTAAATATATTGATTATCAATTTTTTTTGAAAAAAATTCCTTAATATTTAATTTTGTAGTCGTTTCCATTCTTTGGCGTGCAACCAGTTTTATTGGACGAATCAGGAAAGGAAATTAAAGGCGAAGGGGAAGGTTATTTAGTGTTTTCGAGGCCATGGCCTGGTCTAATGCGTACATTATTCAACAATCACGATCGATATGAAACTACATATTTCTCAAAATTCCCAGGATATTATTGTACTGGTGATGGTATGTAATTTTATATATTAAAAATGGCATTCAATGTCATTTGATAAAAATTTATCTCAAGGTGCCAGACGAGACTCCGACGGATATCTTTGGGTTACTGGTCGCGTCGATGACATGTTGAACGTTTCTGGCCATTTAATGTCCACTGCGGAAGTGGAATCAGTGCTAACAGAGCACAGTGGTGTTGCTGAAGTGGCCGTTGTGGCAAAACCACATCCGGTTAAAGGAGAATGTTTGTACTGTTTTATAACCACCAACGACAATGCTAAATTCGATGATAAATTACTGAAAGATCTTAAACAATTGGTCAGAGAACGTATTGGACCGTTTGCACAACCGGATGTCATCCAAAATGCTCCTGCATTGCCGAAAACACGTTCGGGTAAAATAATGCGTCGTATTTTACGGAAAATTGCTGTCAATGATAGAGATGTGGGCGATGTTAGTACATTAGCAGATAGTTCTGTTGTGGACCAATTGTTTGCCACAAGACCAGCCACAGCTTAGACTATAAATGAATTTGATGATACTAAGAACAAAAGCTTTTAGCATTTAATTGTGATGTATATATATAGAAATAATATGTTGAGGTATTTGATTTAATTTGTAGATATAATTCACGCGGGCGTGACTCAAAGTATGATTTTTTGATCAAATCTCCACTTTTTTATTATTTTTTAAAATACTTATGTATAGTTAATTGAGATGTATGTCACGCTGACAAATATTCACTATAACAATTCCAAATATTCTTTTGCTTACATATTTAGTGAGTAAAATATAGGACAAAAAATGTTTAAATAGTTAATGGCTAAAATATTAAAATATACATATACAAGCTATATTTAGCTATATTTTTCGATGTATTTTTGATTTCTAATTAGAAATTGATATTTTTAGCATAATTACAAAATACATATGAATATATATGTATGTATCTTTTAATGATACTTGTTTTTTTAAATGTTTTGCACATTTTTTGGGGAGACTGCATTTGAATTATACTTAAATGCCTTCATAAAATACATATCATTCCATTATTATGTTTTAATGTTATTGTTTGTAAATGTAATGTAAATATATAAGAAAAATAAAAAACTGTTAATGTTGATTTATAATTTTCATTTAAAATATATGCTGCAAGTTAATTATTAATTGGAAAATGGAAAAATACAAATGAGTGAAACAATGTTTATTTGTAAACTATTTTTCTTTTTTCAACATACAACATGTACAATGATAAATGAATAGAGCAGAGCGTGCGGAGCTTTTATGCTGAACACAAGACATTAAGAAACATATACAGAAATTTTTTGTAATAGAAAAAATATTTAAATTACATTTAAATAAAATCAGACAGTCGATTGTATTTCACCGTTTTATATACAAGAACATATATAAATATAATATACATTTATTATTTTTTTCTTTAATGTAGTTTTTTATTTCAATTTATTTAGTTTTGGTTTAACATTTTTATTTTAGGAGACCATTTATCTTTTATTTATTAAAAATAGCAATATATAATAACTTTATCATCAAATTGGATCTTTACAATAGTTACACAATTTTGTTTTCATTTTTTTTTGTGACAAAAATATATTAGAAGATATTTTTTTGATATAAAGAAACGTAACAAAAAAGTAATCACTCTTTTCTGTTACATTTTTTTATCCTTACATTATCAACAAATTCTTTACAAGATAATAAATTATATTATTTTTTAACAAAATAAATTATACTAGCGCTAAATATATGTAAAAGGCATTTTATAGAAATTAATAGTGTAATTTTTACGCTTGACACGAAAAATGTGAATAATGTCCAACCACACTGTTTTATTTTTTCAATATAACTTTTTTATTAATTAATACGTTTTCTCCTAGGTGCATTTTATTAATTAATAACAACGATTTTTAAATTTTGTTCTAATTAGAATATTACTTACTCATAAGACTTATGAGTCAATATTATGACAATAGTCTTATTTGAAAATTATTGCAGAAAAGCAATGACTAGTTTTAAATAACATGGCACTTTCGGGCTCGAAACGGCAGTGTTTCACAACATTTCTTCTGTATTTTTTACAAACGAATATAAAATGAATATAAACATCATCCAGACCGGATCACACAATTACATATAATACATATAATTTGATAGGAGTTATAAATTTATATAATTTTCTCAAGTGTGTGTACTTACAAATATTTTTTCAGATGATTTTTCAATGGAATGTTGTGAAATTAGCGATCGCATCAAACATTTTAGCAGTTTTGTTTCGATACTTTTTAATAAATAACATGAATTATTCACAAATCTACAATATATCATTATATACTTTAAGTTTTATTTCCATTGAATTATGTTATTTGTTGTTTGGAAATTTTAAAACAATTTATTTGTAAGATATGTACATCTTTTTGAGAGTAAAATCAATTTTATTGCTTAACTATCATATTGTCTTTATTTAAAAATTATTTTTTGAAAAAATCCACCAATATTGACGTATTCCGTTCTGGAAAATATATGAATTATAAAAGGAAATTCTATTTTTAATACAGAAATTTCTAAATAAAGACAATGTTATTTTTATACAGGGTATTTAGGAAGTCTTCAAATTTTGGACATAATACGATTATATATTTATGACAAATTGGGGAAAGTGCATACATGGAACACATTCAGAATAAAATTTACCCTGTATACGAGCCCTAAATAAATTGTTTTCAAAACCACATAATAGAATGGAAATTATGTATATTATAGTTTGATATTAGTTGAAATTACTTTTTCGTCATATTCGGCAGTCTATAATTTGTGATATATTTGATTTCAAGTTGATTAATCAATATGGCAAATTATCCATGTGGTTTGGAAACAATAATCGTTTTATAAAAAGCATTTTGTTGTACATTTAAAATTACATCTAACAACAAGAGAATTTGTGTAGACCATTTTTTGGTATTTTCTTTATGACTTGTTTTACAACTTAGTATAAATAAATTCAATTTTTTTAATAGATACATTGTAATTCCTTTTAATTAGTTTATACTAAATTAGTTACGTAAGTTGGCGCTTTAAGAAAAATAATAATTAAATAAGCAAATAAAAAAACTATAACTAGCACTACATAAAAATTGTAAGGAACACACTTAAAAAAAATGGGAACACATTTCAATCTCCTTAAATACTAATAAATTATCACGTTTCTGTAATTTATTGGTAATTAAGGTAATTAATGATATCGTTATTGAAATAAAAATGAAATAATGTCGATAAATTATTTTACTGAGATCACGGTTGTCTTTTAAAGTTTGTTCCTTAAAAATAATATTCTTGTTTTGATATTTTTATTTTTTTTTTGTTTATATAAACGAGTTACGATTCTACATCATTAATCATAAAACGTTTTATTGCGAATGTTAAAACTACTGTAAAAACAATTACTCTAAATGATGGACGTTCTTGATAATGGCCAGTGTTGCATAAAGATTTAGTGCAAGCACAATAAGAAACATGCACATTTGCAGTACCCGAACGTGTAACACACCCTTTATCATCTTTTTCGTCCCGCAAATAGCCACAGCCTCTTATCACCCTTGTTTTGCCTTCCACTAAAAAACAGTATGTTACATAATTGCGTATTCATCATGAAACTAAATATGTATTGACAGAATTACATAAAGTGTTTGTAATGAAGAGGGTGCGGAGATTCTTTCTATTATCGCAGATCAATTCACACCCTTTATACTAAAATACTTTTGTAAATATTTCATTAATAATCACCTTTTTGAACGATTTTTCGGCATACAGTTGGTTGAATATGTGGATCCAATTCTAACAGCGGTTCTGGTGGTTTTCGATCAGTACAATTAATTATTCCTATTGTATACGGATTGAATGGATCACCGCATCTTGGATCATATTCTGAATTGCAATCGTAACATTTCAGGGACTCCTCTTTTTCCCTTTTCGTATCTTCAATTTGATACTTTCTTTCATAAGCATCACCAAAAGCATTACCTGAAAATCATTGGTTTTATTCCATTCTTTAAATAGACATTCATAAAGCCATAAAGTCAATATGATGCCGTGAAATCTTTTATTACTCATTCTGTTTTGATAAACAAGCAATAAAACAAGATTTATATTTAATTTAATATGTTTGCATAATATTTTTTTGGAAAAATAAATATTCAATCTTCTAATGAGCAAAACTTTAATTTTGTTATTATGAATTGTCCTTCAATAAACTAGGAAAGCCTATTCATTACATTAAAATGAATTCATTTGGCAAACACGCAACTAAATTTGTTTATTGTGCTTCTGTATTAATAGAATAATTGAAGAATGAAATAGCAGGTACAATGAATATCAATTACAATTGAAAAATAACGATAAATCAGTTTTTAAATTATTATTAAAAAAGTAAACAGCAACATTTTATCAATTAAAAATAAACCTAAACAATCTATCTATTGTTTTACAAGTTTCTACGTAAGTAAATAGCTTAATGCAAAACCCATTCATAATGATAATTTACTCTTTTTCAAAAAAACATTCCTGGGGTTATCATTAAATAGTTTGTGAAGTTGTTTTTTTGATAAGAAATACCTCTTTAAATATGAATTACTGTACGAGTATATATGAAAAATGAGTAATTTAAATATAAATATGACCTGAAAAAACAAAAACTCATTAAATTTACAATTTTGTTATGATATATTTGAGTTTTATGTGATAAAATTGGACATGTTTATTATTCTTTCAAATTTGAATTAATTACCTACGTTATCAAAAAGTGCCTTCTTTTGTTTGAAAAATGGGTTGATTTTGATTGTGGGAAAGAAACAAATAAAATTAACATTTTGTTCCTTATTGATTTTTACCAAAAAATTATGTGTATATAAATAAAAGCGATTTTTGTACTGAAAGCAGGTATATTCTTCATGGTTTTAGGTTAAATCGATTTTAAATAAACGAAGAAAACCTGTCGGCCTACCAGTTACATAATCGTTATCTCATGAAATTGTTATAAAGCAGGAAAACTAACATGTGTGGTAAATTTTAGCAAAATATTAATGTAGTTTTTGCGCTCTAAATGGATTAACGGTTTACCGGTGTAAAGAAACCAGAAAAATTCTACAAGAATTTTTACTGTTATACAAAAAAAACAAATATAATTACAAAATATATTTAATCAAGAAAAGAAAAGCTAATTAAAATTTTCTATACTCACATATAAGTAAGGAATATCCTAACAGAATAAATGCAGAGAAGAAAATATTGCGCACCATGATTTTATATAATAATAAATTTTATTATCCCAACTCATACAAACACAAACAAAAATTTATATGTATATAATATTAATTTAATACGATTATAAATTTGTGGATTTTATAGAATGAAGTGATTTCTGTATTAACTATTGGAATATATTGATGTATCCCCGTGACTGTGGCCGACATTCAGACGCGCGCTCGTATGAAGAAACGTACAATGACGTCATTAGCGTCCCCTCTTCGGCGTCCATTTATGACGTCATTTAGCGTCGCTGTAAGATCGATCAAACAATAGTATGTATACCTTACCTATGGACCGGTAGAAAACTTAAGGGGGTGAAATTGTGACCCGTTTTAATTTAATACAATTTGAATTACACGAAATAATTTTTAAATAATTGATACGATTGTAGATGATTTTTGGACTTCTAGAAAAGCTTGAAAACTTTTGACTTAACAGTACATTTACAAGTCTACCATACCATTATACATATATTTATGTATTTTATTATATTTACAATTCTAATGATACGTTTGTTATATTAGCAAACATTATACTTTTGAGAAATCTAAAAATATTCTAAGAATCGATCTAGAATTCTTAATGAAAAGTATGCATTTAACTACTTATGCATTTATATTTGTTCATATAAAAATTTGTGACAAAAGTACCTAGGAATCTTATAATTCTTATCAAGAAGTTGAAATTTATGTATACGAGCATAAATATTAACTTTCAAAAATCTTAGGTACATTAATATTCTCATCTTGGTAACACCTATAGTTGAATTTAAAATTTAACTTTATACTAGTGGCGACACTTGTATAACCCTACTTTTCAAGCTAAGTCAAATCTTTACTAAGCAAAAATAAAAAAAATAAATAATGAAATGGATTTAGAATCTTCCTTAAATTCTTTATCTTTAAATAAGAATCAATTGTCTGTTGCAATAAATTTTGCTAGTGTAATTGAAGGTGAACACACAGAGTTCATCATTAATAACTACCCAAACTACTACAACATTTTTATAACACAATATAATAAAATTGGTAACTTATATCAAGTTAAAATCGATCAACCAGAAAACGGAATTTCAACTCCAGATCCAGTTTATACAATAACACCTCTACTAGGAGTTGACAATCTTCCAGCCGAAGTTGGAGTGCGTTTCTTAGCTGAGAAGTTGAAAATCCGCAAACCTCTTCTGATTTCTTTAAGTTTGAAGAATTACAGCAAAACAGTCCTTACTAGTATCGTACAAGCTGTTGTGGAATATAAAAAGGATGGCGTTAGCAAAAAGGATGAAAGTAGCTGAAAGTTTTTACGGGCAAATCGTAATTGGTCCACCAGGCTCTGGGAAAACAACATATTGTGGAAAAGTGTACACCTTTTATAAAGACAAACTAAACCGCGATGTGGCTGTAGTGAATTTAGACCCTGCCAATGAGAACATGAACTACAAACCACAAATAGACATCATGCAACTGATTACCGTTGAAGATGCTATGACGAGCTTAAATTTAGGCCCCAACGGCGCCTTAATGTATTGCATGGAATATTTAGAAGAGAATTTTGACTGGCTGTTAAATCAGCTAATATTAGTTAAAAATTGTTATCTTATAATTGATATGCCAGGCCAAGTGGAACTCTATACCCATCATTCGTCAATTAAAAATATATTCGCAAAATTTGAAAAACTTAACTATCACTTTTGTGCTGTGCATATGGTCGATTCTCATTATTGTTCCGATCCAACCAAATTCATATCCACTCTTTTACTTTCTCTGTCGACAATGATGCAAATTGGATTACCGCATGTGAATGTTTTAAGTAAAGCCGATTTAATGAAAAAGAACTCTTCAAAGCTGGATTTCGGAATAGATTTTTATACTGATGTTCTAGATCTAGATTATCTGTTGCAACTGCTCGACGACGGCCCATTTACCAAGAAATTCCGAAAACTGAATGCAGCTCTAGTGGGTCTAGTACAAGATTACAGTTTAGTGTCTTTCAATTTGTTAGACGTCAACAGTGAGCGGAGCTTATTGCAGTTAAAAAGCGCCATTGACAAGGTAAATTACACAGAAAATAATTAAAAGTAATTCTTCAGCTGTTGTTCTTCTAGGCTAACGGATATGTATATGGAAGTGGCGAGGAAAGGAGCATCCAGGCACTTCTTTCATGTGCCGTTGGGGCTAGAACTGAATGTGAACGTTATGATGCTGATTTTATGTAAAAATAAAAATGTTAAATACAAAATCGTTTATTCATTTAATTTATTTAACCACAAACGTTTACAAAAGATTTAAAGTAGGTTCATTTAGATGCTTGATTTGCTTTTTGAATTTCTAATTGTGATCTGAAACAGAAAAACAAACAAAATTTAAGATCAGTTTAATTTAAAATAAAAACCACAAACATTTGCCACACTTGTTACAAATAGATTTGAGTGATTTACAATTGCTAAATGTTGAAATGGATCTTCTCCATTTTGGTTTACGATTTTTTCCAGGTGGTGCAGTTTTTGCTAAACTATAATATTTTTCTTTTTGTATGCAATTCATTCCTGCCCACATTTCGCCTGCTTTTATTGCCAGTTCGGTTACTGTTCCAATTTGCGTCAATCGAACATCTCGCAAAAAATTTAGAAACGGATTTCTAGTAATTTTTCCAGGTCTATAATGTCGTGTTACACTTTTTATACTTTTTGGGGGTTGTGGCTGGCGTAATGACTGCGATCTACTACGCATTTTATACAACTCTTATTATAACACCGAAATTTAATTTTTATTTATGTCACAATGACATAATTTGCTAGCTTCGATCTATTTTTTTTCTATAAAATAATGAATATGTAAGGGTTATTTACCTTAACTGTTTATTGAAGTCGTCTTCGATATTATCATCTTCCCAATTATCTTCCCATACACTGATGTCTTGCTCATCTTTGTCTTTTCCCGTCCAGTCTGAAAATTTTTAACAATAAAATATTGCGATTCATTGTAACCTAAAATTCACCTTCTACTGGGAATTCTTCAAATTCATCATCTTCTTCCAGGACACCCAAATCCAGTTTTTGTTTTGAATCCGACATGACCACTTATTATTTATAAATAACGTATTAACTCGAAAAATATAGTAGAACAAATTTTATTTTATTTGCAAATATACAAAACGATGAATAGATGACAGTAAATCACAAATTCAGAAAAAATAAGTCACTAGATTCTGGGCCAGAGAAATCATGGTTGCCAATGTTGCCATTAGTATAAACAGAAACAAAGTCAGTTGGCAATATTCCCAGCAGATGGAACTTATTTTGGACTGGTATCCATCTTGTATAATATCATTTTATTTGAACTTTCACAAACTCGCCAAAGCTCACTTCCATAAAGTTTGAAATAACAGAAGGGTTGTAAATGCAACAAAAGAACTCTTTTTACGTATTAGAATATGTAATATCACTAAAAATTTGATAAAATTCATTATGAATCGATATTTTAATAGACACAGACTTTATTCTCTAAAAGGTTTACTTTTAATTAGTTAGCAATACGTTAAAAATTAAGAAGAAAAAAACAGTTTCCACTTAATAGATACATTTATTTCATTTCAGGGGAAGGCAACATCTGTAGATATAACATTTATGTTATTTTATACATTATTTATATTTTAATATTAAATACTGATGGATAAATATATATTATGTGAAAATGTATACATATTTATTTATGTGTATAAATAATATTATCTAAACATATTTTAAATAACTAAATACAAATATTTAATTATTTAAAACATTGGGTACTTGTTTTGTTAAGCACTTTCAAAATAGGGCTCTGTTTTTTGAAAATCCTTAACATTATTGTTTTTTTTTATTTAAAATACAGTTACAGAACATTTAACATAAAAGTCGTGTAGAATACAATTTATACAATTATCCATTAACTATTTACAACAATACGAATTATACATAAATATATTTACAATTTAAACTGACAAAAATATTTTTAATTTATTAATTAATGAGAATACATCTAACAAATAAAAATGTAGAATAATAGAACATTCAAGTCTATTTAATAAGCGTCATTTTGTTGAACTGAGTTTATATTTCTCTATTAAAAAATAATTATAAAACAGTTTCATTTGTGCATGTACGTGGTCCATTCACTATTGAATACCTTGATGATCCATTTCGTGCACTACTACCACCCCTTATAAATAAATCCTTGAAAGTTTCTCTAAATTGTCTCGACATACCACAATATATCGCAAAATTAATTGGATAACTAAGTATGATGAAAAAATTCGTAAACAACACTAGAGTGTTGGCTACTTCGTAATTTAAAAAACTATAAACCGTGTTCGATATAATATGTAATATAATAACAACCCCCAGGGGCACTTCCACAATTAAAAATACTGTAACAACAACAATCAACATCAATGTAGTACAGTTTGAATCGCGCAGCTTTTTACATTCAGTTTTTTGATTTTTCTTTGATAACAATATGTCTCTGCGTTTTTGGGCTTGTTTCAGTGCACGAAACAATAACAAATTTAATATAACTAGTGTTACACATGGAACGAGATGAACAAATACAATTCGGAATATGTAATAGCTTAAATAGTATATGTTTTGAGTTAATTCCGTTGTTGGGAGCCAATCTGCAGTTTCTCCTTTACACACTAAAGTGGTGGTGTTGGGGATTGTATACTGAAACAAGAACAAATCAGAAATTATATAAAAAAGGAAACTAAGTCATATAAGAAATTAACATTTTTTCATGGTCAATTTTTACGTACTGCGACAATTTGCATTTTTTAAAAGGAAGAATATACGTGGGGATGGATGTGAATGTCACAAAGTCATCCAGTTAATTAAGACATTAAATTAAAAGCGTTTCAGAATAAGTGAACTTTACATCGTTATTAGCTAATTTTCCAATAAAGCATTTTTTAATAGTATCAATTATTTCATTTATTGCTTCACAATGCTTCAGTAATACTTATAAGTTATAAATTAGATACTTATTATATATTTTTCCTTTAATGTTGTCGAATGTATATTTTGTGAATGAATACAAATTAACTACAGAAACAACAGTGCAACATTTATGTATATGTTCCTCGATATACATACGAGTATAATAATTAATACTTGCAAATTTGTACATATGTATGTACAAATTAGTGAAATTATTAAAATTGATTGATTGAGTTTTTGTTAAAACATTGTTAAGGCAGAAATTGTTCATGTATTTATATAGAAATTAACATTGTTTTCACATTATTTCCATATACGCAAATGATTATTACTGTCTTGTTCATTCAAAACATGGTTTTATCAAAGGAAGCACCTGTTGCTTAGTTTCCCGAATTCTCTCTCACATTGCATATAGGTTTCAAGTGAAAAATTTTTATTAAAATATTTGTTAATTTTATCAAACAGTGGTATGCAAATGTTTACGTTTTATATAAATATATGTATAATATATTTTTGAAATAATTTATTGTTTCGATTAAATTTAGTTATATGAATTTTCTCAAATATATTTCTATATTCAATTTGTTTGTGGGTGACCAATTTTTCCATTTCTGCTTTTGGCACTTAATTTCCCACAAAAACTCTTATTTAAAAGTTGAAAATTCACTAATGAACGAATTATAAATATTTAAATATGTACTGTGGTACTTTATTAATTATTTTGTACATCATTAGTGAAGTACAAGCTTTATGTTGTTTTCTGAAAAGTTGCTCAATTTTCCACTTATCAATATTCAAGTTTTAGCTAGTAATTATATACTGTTAGAAAGTTAACTTACAAAAAGAGATCAATATACTCCACATGTTTGGATCTAGTAAGTCGGTAGTATTATAGTGGTTTAAACATAAATCTGGGCTCTGTGTGCTTATTATACACTTTAATCTCATATTTGATGGATGTACTGAATAAGACGATATTTGTGTATGTAAAATTACTCTTTATGTTCTTGTATTTCACTAACGAACATATTTATTAATAAATATTAAGCCACACAGTGCCTTTATGTATTTATGTTAAATTTAAGCAAACTGCATTTATATTATGTTTGTGCTTTTATTTGCTAAAAAAATACATATTGAGGTTTCCAATTTGTTGACCATTTGTGGAGCATATTGAGCATATATTGTTTATTTGTACATAATGATTTCTGCGTCATTATATTTACATTTATCTTGTTTACAAAGTAATGTAATTTTACAACCACAATAAACATAAAATGTATAATAAAGAGAAACGGAAATCATTTTTTCAGTAGATATTTATTTAAGAAAGAAGAAATTTTTAAACTATATATTTTTTTTTTAAAGGAAATTCATTTTTCGCACAATTGAATGTTCTCTTTATAATGGTGCTTGATGGTGCTTAGCTGATATGTATTTGCTCTTTCGTTGGTATAAGGCGATTTTATATAAAATTTTTATTTATTTACAAATATATGTATTATGTAGGTACTTATCCAAACAAAAAAATAATCATAATCCGTTGTATTTAAAACGAAAGAATAGCTACACGAATATATTTTTTAGTTTATTGCTACCATCAAATTTTGCGACATTTTTTGTTCTGTTTTATAACAGGTACTTACAGGAGTGTATTTTACTTCAAAACATCTACCAGTTTGATGGAAAACAGCGACAAACAGAATATATCCCAGACATTTATATACATTTTCCATTGTGCAGAATTTTCTTGCTAATGGTGCATGGCATACGTAAATGTAACGTTGTACAGCCAATGCTAATGTCAGCCAGATGCTGGATGTGTGGAACATGTTGGGAATTATCTAAAAAAAAATATGATTTTAAGGTTTATGTCATTAATTGTTACCTAGTCAAGAAGTGATTGTTTTGTGTTAGAAAGTAACTCGTGATTTATTCATGAACTTAATAAATTCATAATGGAGTTTGTGCTTTAATTATATATTTTTTCAAGAAACTTAGAAATCAGTTTTTGTATACCTAAAAACACCAAACTACTAAAACTACTAAAAGAGTAAATTGCGAACAGAAATTCAAGTCATGAATTTGGCATTTTGTTTAGGCATATATTCTACACTGGACCAAAATAAATTGATAATATCTTCTATCCATCCAAAAGAGCTCATTTTTTATTGATAAGATGATTTTTCATGTGAAAAATTAATGATTGTACTTACGTGATTGTAAAAGTTTTTGCTTATAAATTTGATTGGAAAATATCGTTAATAATTAACTATTACAAAAGACATAGGTACCTATTATAAAACTTTATTTTTTTAAATTTTTCTCTAGACACTCATACATTAACAACTAAACTAAAAATTTTCTTATATTATAAAAAAAAGTTATAATTGAAAATGACTAAGAAGACACAAAATATCACATTAATCTTCATTAATCAAAAATTTCTAAAGAATAACCATAAAACTTTGTAAACTAAATAAAATCTAATTCCAAATTATTGTATATGACAAGAACTTTGAAAATAACAAACTAAAATAAGTTATATTAAGTGTGAAAGTGTAATTTAAGTGGTGAAAAGGTGTAGACAAAATAAAAAAATGAATTTATTACAAGCTGGGCAAGATTACGTGTAAAAATTTTTAAAAGAAATGATGACAAATTCTTCTTATCTCGCTTACAATCATTTCGTGCTGTGCTTTACGACATTTTTTCGCAAGACGACTTATTATTTTGTTAGTTTTTTCTTCTTTTGTTCATCTCATTTTTACAGAATAATAGGAATATTGTCAAAGCAAAAATGCTAATTGATTCGCTCTATTGAATTCCAATAAAAGAATGACAATTGTATTAAATTGTAAAATTCAATTTGTCTTTACGATGTTCTTTGTGTGGAACATTTAATGAAAAAGTCAAATAAAATTCGTACAAAATTTGCATCCAATATGTATGTGTATAAATCTTTTTGAGGTAAAAGTCACTTATTCTAGGCGACACACTGAAAACACTGTTTGTCTGAAATTTTTATGTTATTCAAATTTTCAACGTATTTTCTTCGGGCTCGTATATTGTTCCGCAAATATCTTTTTTGAGATGTGTAATAAATTACGTCACACAGGCTCTTATACTTCGTAAAACATAAAATCTAATTCATTAACCTAATTAATCAAACTTTTATTTCTTGTGAATATGGTATATTTTTTATTAAAACAAACATTGAACTTTAATTAAATTATTTGTTTTCATTAAGACGCTCTCGAATGGAAAAACTTATTAAATATTGTTCCAAAAGGGGAAGATTAGATTCGTATTTGTATTATATCTAATAAATATTTCACTGTCGTTTTATTACACACATACACTTATCTTATCAAAGCGAACTGAACATAGCATATACGTATAAAGTGCTCATGCATAATTATTAAATATGCTATATGTGGCTCTATTCAATTATTTATATCAAAGAAATGTATTTAAATAAGTATGTAAGTTGGGTGTATTATAGAAAATACAATATCTCGTACAATATTAAATTTTATATTACAGCATTCTGTCGTATTCCTACACTAGTTTATGAAAAAAAAACATGCAGTATTATGTTCTAGAAATTAGATTTTTCCTTTCTTTTTTCCTTTAAAAGCTGTAAAAACTAATACAAATAACGTACATTATAAAATATTGTTCTTTTTTCGTAAAAATGTAATTTTTTGAAATAAAATTGTTGTTATAAAATTTTTATACAAGCTACGTAGGAAAGGAGATGACGTAAATTTGAAATGTGTAGTAATAAATTTGAAGCTGAAATTAAATATAGATGCAATATATATTTTATTATAATAATTCAAAAGATGCTCGAAAAGCTCATAAAAATGAAATGTGATAAATTGACATACATTTGCTATAAATATTATTGAACATTTACAATTAATATGATTTCCTACAATTTAACTTTTCTTATAACACATACATGTAAGAAATATGAAATAAGTTTTTTATTAAGTTTACTCTGAAACTTTTGATATATTCATATGAGCGTATATTTTTCATAGAAAAGTGATTTCCGTTTTTTTATTATAAATTACTTTGCAACAGATGTGATGAATTGATAATTTATTTTGCTTCTACTGATGCTGCATTTTTTTATTACAAGTAACTAATATTTCAAATAGGATGCATATCGTGGAAATGGATTCGATATGTTAGTCATTTCATTTCCATTTAGAAAGCAATTACTTTAATAGACGACGGACTTTTTATGCATTTCACTATGCTGAACGAAGAAAATGAAGTGTATCAATTGAAAGTGAAGTTTTAAATTAAAGGAGATCAACATTTCGCTGAAATCTATATA
>SSSI01008740.1:0-21590 GCA_004796505.1 Oryzaephilus surinamensis | reverse complement strand
TTACAAAAAATTAAAGAAGCACCCACCACAAGTGCCCCAAAGTTAACCCAAATGGCTCAAGAATATCTCTCCAAAACATGCCATCCAGAAACCGTCCGAAATGTTTTAAGAAAACACAATTTTCATGGAAGGATAGCACGAAAAAAACCTTTTATTAATAAAACTAATCGGCTACGAAGGCTAAACTTTGCGAAAGATCACAAAAATAAAGATTTTGACTTTTGGAAAACGGTGATTTTTGCAGACGAAAGTAAGTTCAACTTGTTTTCTTCGGATGGAAAGGTTTGTGTATGGAGGAGACCCAACGAAGAATTAAAACTCAAAAATTTAAAACCTACTGTTAAACATGGTGGCGGGTCAGTACTAGTTTGGGGTTGTATGGCAGCATCTGGAGTAGGACAATTGCGTTTTATCGATGGGATAATGGACCAATACGTTTATTTGGATATTTTAAATAATTGTTTATTACCCAGTGCTGAGAAATTAGGGCTTAGACAAAACTTTACGTACTACCAAGATAATGACCCCAAGCACACAGCTGAAAGAGTAAGAAGGTGGTTAATTTATAAGTGTCCCCATGTAATGAAAACGCCGGCTCAATCTCCTGATTTAAATGTAATAGAGCATATGTGGGACCACCTAGACAAAGCCATCAGAAAAAGGCATATTACTAACAAAAACGATTTAAAACAAGTACTGCAAGAAGAATGGAATAAAATACCTAACACTGTGTGTGAAAACCTGGTTAAATCAATTCCACGTAGGTTGAATGCAGTTATCAAGACTCGCGGAGGTCCAACAAAGTATTGACATAAGATTAAATTGTTCAATTAGGTTTTTTTTTAATTTTTGTTAATAAAATTTTCATTTGTCCGAGTTTCACTTTGACCGCGTTTTTGTATTGTTTGAAAACTTTTTGTTGTTACCTAATAAATAAGAAATATATAACTATTATATATCAATAAAATTGTTATTTAGTGCCAAATAAAACTTTTGATAAGACCTAATTGTTAATTGTCACTTATCTATTCCATTTTTGAAAAGAAATGAATTTTTAAACTCAACTGTCCGAGTTTCACTTTGATTCACTGTATGTGGTTAACTTACCTTATTTTAAGTTTAATATACTTTAAAATGAGAGAGAGACAGAGAATGGCATATAAATTTAGATTTGTACGAATAAAATTTCAAGCTATTAAGGGGCTAACATATAAAAAATTTATAGCATAAAAGAGAGAAGAAAATTTAATACGTTTTGAAATCGTAAAATGGGCACAAAATGTTTTTCTATTATGGAAAAATGCTCTATATACATATATAACATATAGTGTAAAAGAATATTTACTTTTAATGTGTTGAGAAATGAGTTTCCAAACAAACATTTTGACATTCAATTTTAGTTATGAAAAATGATGTGTTTTTTTCAACAACCCTATAAAAAAATTGTTGAAAAATTGCACACAGACGAAATTTTTTTGCTCTTTGTTGAATTTTGTAACTATTTTATCGATTTGTAATTAATTTCTGTTTTTAATGTAAATAATTATTTATTTTTTATTAAATATTAATCATAATGATGATCGAAAATATGTAAATTTTCTAACGAAGTGACAAAGATGGGATTTTATAAAATGTTCACATAAATCGTGTGTGTGTTTTTTTTTTGGTGCCTCTTCTCTCTGTGTAATTCATTTCACCCCTTTTCCTATCCACCACCATTGCCATATACGACAAAGAGGGCGAATGTATTTAGGGCAATAATGTTCTTTGTATGTGTATGTGTATGTGTGTGTGTGTGTGCGGAATTTGCTGTTTGCCAGCAACACAATACTCTCCACTCTCTATAATACTAAACCACCCCTCAATTTTCTTTGATTAAACCCTCACAATAAGTTGTCTAAATTATTTCACAAGTGATTTATCCCTATATGTATTATTGGTCAATGGCTTCGTCTGTTATCATTGTTTTTAATCAATATATTAAAAATTTATAAATATAAAAGCATATACTCGAAAAACCATATAAATTACAATGGAATATTTTATGAATGAAAATACGATATTTTTATTTTAATAATATGTTTATTGTAAGCCAAATTACGATTTCATAATGTACATACATACGCTCGTAAATATGAATTTGAAATTATGTTAAAAACAACAATGCGTTTTAGAAAATTATTTTTAAGACACCAGTTGTTGTATGTTGAACAAAGTTGAATAATTCAAAATCACACCCCTCAATATCTTACATACATATATGTATATAAAAGTTTCAGGGGTATATATAGGAAATTTTAGATTCCCCCTAGGCAGATTATTGAACCCCGGTCGAATGTCTTGAATGAAAGCTTACTGCATGCATGCATCCAGACTGGTGGTGTGTGGCCCCATTTTGGCACCCCACGAGACTTTCCTTCTTTCCAATTTCAACAACCATTTATATTTATTTTGAAAAATGTTCCATTAATTGTTTTTTAATATAAAAATTTTACATACGACGTGACTTGTGTGCGATTTTATTAGGTGCTAATAAGATAAGCTAAATTTATGAATTACGTCATCATAATATTTCCATGGACAATTAACAAATTTTCCACAAAAATATATAATATGGTTCAATTTTATAATATAGTACCTACTATATTTAAAATTCGATTGCATGATATGGAGTAGTAAAGTTAAAAAATAAAGTTGGTATGCAATTTTTAAATGTCAACTTGTTTTTTTTTTGTCAACATTCTCATTGTTAATAAATACGGTTTTATGTTTATTTAAAGTCATTTTAGTGAAAATTTTTCATGTAAATACGATTTTCTTTCTATTAAGGTATTAATATAATTTTGATTGCACGAATAAAAACGGTTACATTACTGAATACAAGTGTGTTATATGGGGGAAAGGGGGAAAGGTACTGACATCACGTTTATGACTGGTACATAATATAAAGGTAGCGGTAATTCCCTTAAGTACTTGGAAATTTTATATATTAGTACAAGTTAAAAAACAAGAAACCATTATTATATGGGTTGGTGTGTAAAAAGCCGGAAATTTTTAATTAACAGGTCAGAAGAGCAACAAATAATTTAATTGTTAATTTGTTTTATTGTTTTCTAGATACGTGTACGTATTTTTGTTGTTGGCAGGTTGTTTTTATTTGCCCTAATCAACTTTTAGTGATATGTATTTTGGAAAATTTCAAATTTCAATTTGTCATGGATGAGGCCGGCCCTGCCCACAACCAACAAAATCTTCACCAATCCAAAGAAACACAATAGGATGTTTTTGAACGTTTTCGTGTCCTTAATTTCATTGTTGTTTCTAAAGAATGTTGCCAAATATTTTTAAATTTCAGACTTATACCAATCAGTCCGCAATATAATAAGTATTAAGTCGAAAACCTTGAATTAATTATGCAGCAATTTCATTTCTACAATGATATAATAACTGTCTAGTTGCGATTTGTGTCTGAAAACCTTCACCAATTTTATTATTAGATAGAATACGAAAGTTATGTTGTTTGTTATATACATGTATTAAATATTATACGATTATAATATGTTGATGATGTGGAATGCAAAAAAAAATAATCTTGTATATGTGCTGTTTAATTTGTATAAGCAATTGTTTCAATTTCATTATGTTGGCATTATTCCAAAGTAATAA
This sequence comes from Oryzaephilus surinamensis, assembly GCA_004796505.1. NCBI lineage: Eukaryota > Metazoa > Arthropoda > Insecta > Coleoptera > Silvanidae > Oryzaephilus > Oryzaephilus surinamensis. The sequence continues at coordinate 17,924 of SSSI01008740.1, read as the reverse complement.
TGTAAGCCAGAAGTTAGCACAAATTAGTGGGTTTGTTCCCTTCTTTAAATATTCAACGAAATTCTCTCTTCCTTTCTCTCTCCATCATCACTTTTCTCCTATTTTTCGTGTATAATATATAGGGTTATAAGAATTTTGTGTTTTGTTTATGTCCTTCTTTATTCTTGAAACTTTCCCATATTCCAGGCAGTTATAAATTACATTACATTTTCATGGAAACACAATTTTTAAATATTTTCAACGCGCTCAGTTTAGATTTTCAGAAATTAAACCATAATGACTTGCACAACTCCAAAAAAGAACTGTTATGTGGGTGAAAGTAAATTTTCTACTTAATATGAATTAAAAATGGGCTTTACATTTTTTTCTTTTTGGAAATTTTCATTGAAAAAGAGAAATTCACAAACACATCAAACTATTTAGAACAAAATGTAACGGATTTTGTGGTATTATAATGAATTTCAATTAAAAAAAAAAACATGAAATAATTTTAATTTCATTTAACTTTACAGCTAATTAACATTGACCATAATTAGTTTCTACAATATATAAATTTGTGACAATTTTTTTACATATCGTGGGAAATAAAAACCATATACATTTTTCCTTATTATTCATTTGTCACATTTTCCACTAATCAGACACCTCTTAAGCATAAAGCTTGATTTCATGCCAAATAATTACTTTATATGTAGAAATAAATGTCGTGGGAAAATAAACTAGTACATCACACATGTAATAATCTATTTAAAGTTGTTCTAGCAACCAATCAGAAGTGCCTTTGTGTCATTGTCTTTTATGCCAGAATATAAAAATTTGTGAGTGTTGGCATAAGAATGTCGTTTAAAAAAATATAAATAAGTGAGTGAGCTTATATTTTTATTACATTTTGTTGTGATGTCTTTGTTCTCATGACACAGCATATAACTTTTTTTAAGGTGCTACGAGTATCATACCTTGAAGAAGTTTATGACAAAATCAAGATTTGTTGTGAAAAATGCAACATGCTCGTCATAATTTTTATTTAATTTATCCAAAATAATATGGAAACTTTACACAAAATTGCTATAATTACAAAACGAAAGATTTCTAATAAATCTATTATGATTATTAAGGTGATATAGTCGAACCACCTTAAAAATCCTTTCCAGATGATGTGTGTAGAGTATTTTGTATGCAGCTGCATTATTACTTTACCTTTTATTTTATATGTATATAGTTAAATATGACTTACATTGTAATGTTATCAGGACAGGATTATCTTACAATTTTCATTCTAATTTCGTTCATGTTGTTATAATATTATATATAAAAGCAACAGGTCCAGGCAACTGTACATACATATATTTTCTGATTAGATAAGTGGACTATTATTTCCGGTTAATGTGTATAATTGAAAAATATGTCCGTTGCCTCATTTTTATAATCATCAATAATAATGAAAAACTATATAATAATTTACAGTTACACTTCTTTCCTTATATTATTCATTTTTTTATTGTTCAGTGATTTAATTAGATATTTATATGAAAGTATAGTATATTTTTACACTTAATAACTAACCAACACAACAATACAATTAAAAAAGAAAGTATTTTCTTTACTTTTGCATTAATTAACAATTATTTTTATAAAATCGATTGTTTTACATGTTGTATATAGGTATGAAAATTTTGTTTATACATTTTCCAATTCATAAATATTAACGTCATCATTAATACCACATATGTATATAAAACATATATATGTATATTTAAAAGATAAGTGGCTTATTTTAAAACGATGATAAGATAACGTGTGAAAACGGAGTAATAATACATACGGTCAGTCATTGTGTTACAAAACTGTGATTTGAATGCATATATAAATTATTCAGTTCTTCGACCTTTTTAATTTCGTCCCTCATTTTTTCTGTCACACATTAAATTCGTGTACACAAATTAAGTAAATTTCAAGGTACATTAAATTCTAGTTATTATTATTAATGTGTTTATTATTGGTTTTTATTTCATATTCTCTCTCTTATCTTTTACAGGTATGTACTTTGGTAGTTTTACGTGCATTTAATGTGCGCGAGGTAAAAGATTACATTTTTTTTTATTTTTGGTGTTGATGATTTTCTTTGTTATATATATGTACATATGTGTATTTTATGTAGAGTTCATCTAACTTTAAAGTATTCGAATGATTTTACAGCCATTTATTTATTACAACACATACACACACATATTTATAATACAGACAACTTGCCTTTTATAACGGAAGTTTTCATTGATTTATTTATGTGTATGTACTTATTTATTAAATGAAATTTCTTCTTCACGAAAACCTTTTCTACTATTGTTTATTTGTTTAGTTAAATTATAGTATAGTAATTATAGTTCGTATCACGTGCCATTTAGTATACAGATAATGGTTTCAACTTGTATTATATACTTAATTGTAATGATTTTTTTGTGATGAAATTTTTTGCAAAATTAAACGTTTTCCACTGTTATTTGAGAAAGTTTCCAACTACAACAAAATGGCTCCAAAACGAAATTAAAGAAACTTTTATATTTCTCGGATTTTGAATTCGAATTGTTGAATTTGTGTCTCTAATAATTAAAAAATTCAACAGCATTTTTTTGCTCTTCAATTTTTGACATAAAATTGAATATAAAATTGAAATTGAAATTTTATTGAATATTTCGAGATATTCAATAATCAATAAAATTGCCAAATAAAATTTCTTCACAAATAATTACAGTTAACTGTATTAAAAATCTGTATATTTTTATAACATCATTTCGGTGGTTAAAATTTTATAGAAACGTTTAATAATAACGATTTAATTAAAGAGAAAAACCACATCTGTCAAAAAACGTTTACAGAATCCTATTGAAAAAAATTTCATAGCTCGCTTTATTGTGAAAGTATATTATTATGGAAACTATTGTAGAACAATCATTTGTCCACAAACAATTTCCTTTGTTGTATACAATCTATATACGTATTATATATATCTAGTTTCTAGTAGAGGAGAAAAAAAAACCCACTTTAATATATTGGTTTATATTTTCGAGAGGAAGTCGTATAAATAGTTTGAAATTTATATGTGCTATATAGAAAATAGTTTAACGACGTCTCATCATTAACGCGTATATATGTACATATACAAAATGTAACGTAATTACCAAGCATAATTTACATGTACATAAGTATACTGTGGCAATTTTTTTAACATATATTTATATGTTGTAAACGTGTATAATTAATACAACAATTTCATTGCACTGAACTTGAACAATAGAAAATATTTACACAAGCGAAATATATAATATAAATAAGATGTGCGGTTGTTTAATTTCATATACATATGTATTAATCATATATAATATAAAGACAATTATAAATTTATATGCACACTACAACAGGAAATTATTGTATATTCGTTTTTATCAAAAGATAACAAATTTTTATCATATACCTAATAGAATTATAATATCAAAAAAAATATTAAATACAACTGGCGTGCATTAAATCTTGTGACGTCACAATTTGCATACCTGTTACATATTGTACATATATGTATGTACATACATACATACGTGTAATAAAAAGAGATGCAAAAAGAGAATATAAAATACAACAGATGAACACAAACACCGTTTTGTTCCCCGCGCTTTCTATCTCTGTCTCTCTCTTTCTATTCAAATCATCATCGCCGTCGTCTTCTTCTTCTCCCTTTTAGACCATACGGTATGGCCTTCTCGACCCCGATCAACACACACCATGCAGAAAGCTTCAAAGTGGGCCGTGAATGGGGCACGCCTGCGTCGACAGTGAAAGTCTAAGATTAGCGTTAAGCGCCTATATGTATATACACACTGAGTGCACTTTATATAAATTAGATTACCACATAATATAAACATATTATGTCTTTTAAGGGAGCACCTGATTAGTAAACGAGACGGTGGGGGCGGACAATTATAACAAAAACCGAAGGTAAAATCAACAAACAAACGTTGTCATTTATTTAATTAATTGGTATTTTGGTATATTCGGATATTGCTTGTTACCATAGCAACACACATGACGTTTTTATTATTCCCATCATATAGCAACGCACGTGTTATATTTAATTTTCCATAGCAACGCTTGTGTTATTTTTATGATTTCCATAGCAACGCGTTTTTAAACAATGCAATAATATCCAATTTCCATGGTAATGATATTGGCTGTCAATCGTAAAAATTCGAATCGATATTGTTGTTTTTATTGAAAAACGATTAAATGTCGTCTCTGTTACTGTGTGGACAAGTTTCCATAAAAACTGATGCCATCGTCAAACAACCTTGTGTATTAGTTGTTAAACGAATATAATAATAATAATAATACTTTCTCAGCTTCCTTTATACCAATCAAATTCGTTTTCATTGTTTAACTAAAACGTCATTAATTGTACATTAAGTATAATTAATGGTTTTCAATTAATTGACACACACATTACATTTATTTGTCTTTTATTATGTCTTTAGCACACAGTGTATATTATTGTAATAATAATAATAAACAAGTAACAAAAGGAAATCCAAATAAGTCATCAACTTTATGAATAAATTATCATTTTATTTGTCTTATTTTTTTCTCAAACTGATGTAAAATGTAATTGATATTAGTTGGTAATTTTTATATAAAAAGTTTAGTTACTTACGAGTTTGTTTGGCCTTTAAATAAAAGAGTTTTTAGATAATGTAGTGAAATATGTGTAACGAGTAATGGAAAAAGGTTATCATTTGGCGCACGATAATGTAATATTACGAGTATTTGAAAAATAAAAAACTGGACACAAAGTGTACACACCACTTTACTGGTGCTATTTATTAAATCGATCGATTGATAAATTGCGTTTTGGCTTGTTTTCGAAAAAGTGTGGTAAACACAAAGGCGCAAATTATTATTATTTTCGAATTAATCACGTTTTTGTTTTTTAAACTTATAAATAAACCTGTGTACAAATTAATATTTTATCATAACCTTGTAACAGTTTTTCAAGTCTGACTGATGACTGCTGGATCTTCATCTATAAATATTTTTTTAAAGATTGAACCAGCTAGAATTAAAAAAAAATAAAATGTTCGATACAATCTTGAACTTGATTATTTGAGATTTAGTGAAAATGCTTTTATAATTTGTAATTTCCTTTGTAAATCGTTACAGTCATAAAATAATTAGTTGCATATAATGAAATTAAACTGTATAGATTTATATGTTTTAGATGTTGTGGTGCGAAAGTATTAAATAAGCGGTATTTCCGTATTTGGTTATTACGAAATCCTGTTAAATAATATCCTTAATATTCATTTTTTTTTAAATTTAGTTATGGAAGAAGCTTGCGATTGAGAAAATTCGCATGTTATTTTATAATATGAATGAAAGGCAATTTACTGTTTGTACGAAACAAGCCGAAAAGAATCAAATCCAAAATAGAACTTTATACAGGGTGTTTCAAAATAACGTAGCTATTTTAAGGATAAGGAGTTATTTCTGACTAAGTTTTAAGAAAAAAAGTTCATAATAAACACTTGTGCGAAATAGTTGGTTTTTGAAATACATTGGTTTTAAATACATAATACTACATTAACAGGCAAAAACAAAAAGTTCCATGGTGGGTATGTTTTCACCACCCATCATTATAAAACATAGTTGGAGGCGGTCGTTTTCGTTCAAATTTGGTACAAATTACTACAAATGTGTGGCCTAATGAATAATATTTATGAGTGAAATTTAATTTAATATCTCTACTATTTCCTGATTCCTGAAATATTTAAGTGAAACTTTGTTTTTCACAAACTTTAACACCCTGTATCTCAAAAACCAAGCGATTTCGGACAAGTGTTTATATATGAATTTTTTCCTAAAATGTACTGAGGTATAACCCCTTCAAATATTGCCACCATTATTTTGGAACACCCTGTACATTTCAATGATAAAAAGAAATAACACAACCTACTCCAAACTCCAAATAATAATAAAGATATTTATATGCAAAATATTTTTTCCGATTTTATTTCAAATATGTAGTGCGATTTTGTAATTTAAGTTATAGTCTTTAAATTAGTATAAAACAATAAAAGTTGATAATGTGGTAATTATTAGAGGGTCGATATAGCCGATTTTGCCACAAGATCACATTACAGAATTGCATTGGTGTGCAATCCATATATCTATATAAGTTCATTAGTACAAGGCTTTGGATAAATAACAATAGCATAAATATTAAAATTTGGGTCATTCTTTGTACGTCTAATTAATTTCTCATGATGAAAAATAGATGGATTGGTATATAGTACCTGAACTGTACATACAAAATGCAATTTCATCGCCGCCGTCGCCGGTATACGCGAAATGAAAGAAAAACATCCCGCCAACACACACTGATTATGACATAAAAATGATAGATTATAGAATACAGACAGAAATTTTCCCAAATTTTCCATTCATAGTCCCCAAGCAATTTGTCTTGGTTTTATTCTATATATAAAGCAATGGAAATTTACCACTACCATTACAACCCCCAAGCTTATATAAAACTTTTTCCAAGTTTACATTGAAAAAGGTACACACACACATACCAATTTAGGTATATATAGCCTTGAAGTTGGTAATATCCGTCTGAAAGTGTGTTTGTATAGTTATTGATGGTATTTTTTTCTACTCATTCATATTATACGATAAGATAGACCTATAGCCATATAGTTAAGGTATATAGTGTGCACTAGAAAGGAAAGTTTATGGCGTATATCGTCACCCGCATAATCAATTACCACATCGACTTTATAATAGAAATCAAGACCTACTTGATATTACGGTTTTTAGATGTGACCGCATATCTTATTTACAGAATTCTGTAATTTCTTTTCGTTTTTCACCTTTTACAACATTAATAGACAATATAATAATGACATGTAATCAGTTTGTAACTGTTTTTGTATGTAAGTTCATCAACAGTGGTTTGATTATACACCAAGTCCAGAAATAACTTTTATATATGTATATAAGTAGGGAATTCGAGTGTGTAATTGTGGATGTATTGGAATGCTGATGTTGTTATAATATGTATACTTTAGGAAAACCCATTTTGTATTTTATTTGAGGAAAATTGGTAATCATATAACAAGACTGTAATGCTGTGATTAAACTTTTCAAAAGATGATTTTTATTTATAGAAATTCTTTTCTATTTATATATTATGAGGAAATAAATCTCTTTTATCGATATAATAATCGTGATAGAAATATCAAAAACTTGTAAAGTTTTAATAGAATTTTTCGACTACTTGAATTTTTGTATATTTCAAGGGTCAAGTTTTTCTAGATAAAATTCGAACCAATATTATAAATTGATAAATATTTTAATATACCTATTTATATAAAAGAGAACAAAATTTACTGTTAGATTTATTTCACGGTATTAATTCACTAGCAAATAAGATTCCAGTTTCTATTTTCTGTCTTTTTTAATACCAACTAGGTACCTACTTGTGTGTCTCTTCAAGTGTTTTCATTTATTTTATAATATATAAATATAAGTTGAATATTGTTGACTTTTAAATCTTAACGGTGCATTTTATTAAACTGTACACAAGGTCGCATTATATTATTTAATGTTGTGTTATTTTGTTTTTTATTTTTTAAATGGATTCTCGTACAATTGACATACAGTAAGTTTATAAATTCTGGTAATTATTAGGCCTGTTGTCAGTTTTGTAGCCAAATTAACTAGCCTTGACTGTATATGACTAGTATTTATAGATATGTAGGCATCAAGGTTTTGAAAATAATTGAATCGCACGCGATCAGGGCCGTCTCAACTCTATTAGTTGCCCGATTAAAAACTTTTTTATAATTCTATTCAATATATTTGCTACGAAATTTCATAACGATTATTTTTTATCTCTTACAATTTTTCGATTAATATGATAGTTTTCGAGTTATTTGACAAAATGGCTGCGGTTATTAAAAAATGCACTTTCTCTTTAAAAAAATTCATATCTTTGTAAATTCAGTTAAATTTATAGTTTTTTCACTGTTATTCGGACTTCAAGGATTGTAATTTTAAATGGGACAATCCGGTCCTGTAAATTCGTATGCATTTAACCTAAAAACCAATACCTAATTACAATTCACATATTTTATAACAAACTTGTATTGTAATAAGCGAAAATAATTAGGACCCGTGTTTATTATGACTTACATTCTCTTTTATACGAGTGTATATATGTATTTTGTAATCGGTTCTTCAAGGGTGAAAGTCAAATAGAAAGTGCGAAGCATATTATTATAACCTAAACAACAACAAGTAGATTCTCTCACTTTTAGCAGAAAATTATTAATAAATTGATACAAATCTTTACAGTAGAATAATTAAATTAAATGTGATCCATTTTTAATATAATATAATATGGTTCAGTAAACAAATTTATAATAAATTCGTATTATGGAACCTTGAAAATTGTGTACGTACAAAAGTGCAACCATGAAAAATATCATCATCGAAACAATTATAGAAAAAAAAGTATATAACTGTTTGCTGCAACTTAAATAATTTACATTTTTATAGCCTTAAACTTTCCTATTTAGTTTGTGTAAGTGCGCATTCCTTCATATACTTAAGTATATTTAAATTTGTCTTTGAAACCCAGAACCGTATTAAATAAGAGAGAAGTAAAAAAAAATTCGTTACAAGTAAAATGATGACGATGAGTTTATAAAACGATGACGAACATATTAACGAATATAAAAAGCGTCCATCTAGGTTAGTGGGACAAAAATTGTTAGGCAATTTTATTGAATGAATGACTTATATTATTATAATGCATCTAGTGAAAACGTTAATAGTTTTTCTTATACGTAAATTGTAAGTCGTTTTGATTTTGTGCAAAAATTTGTATATATTATAATGATGAAATAAAGCGCATTAGATATATACGTATATTTACCGTTAAAAAAGACAGCGGATCTTTCACGTTTATTATATGTTTCCGCTTACTTGCATTTGCAGATATCTGTATAAAGCCAGAGAAAGAGAGAGAAAGAGAAAGAAAAAGTTTTTTAGCTTCTTTTTACAATTTTCATTGCAATGTTGTGTATAAATTAATAAAATTTTATTTTGCCGCTATACAATATACTGATGCAATAATATAAGCTCGAAAGAAGAAGAAAAACACTATGCATTAATAATAATTTCGAAATTGTGAAATGTGTGCTTGTGCCTCCTGTTGGATCGATATCTAATTTTCGGGAAAATTCAGTATAAATAAAAAGAGAAATGTCTATTTGGTACATTATTAATTTCACTTGCTTATTTTTTAATACTCGTATTATTTTCAAAACGAATGGAGAAATTGACCATTAAATGACAAAATTTACATAATCGTTAGAACATTTAGACTGTTTTATGTAATAAATTTGAAAACAAAATGAAAATATTTATTAAAAGTATGTGTTGTGTGCTGTGTGTCCCCCTTTCTATTAAATATATGAAAAGATTTACATTTATAAAGTTGGAAAATTATGTTGACAATCAAAAACATATCGTGACCTTAAATTCTAACACGCGATTCTTGTTCCGCAGTCTTCATTCGAAACAACAGAGAAAAAAAACTATTAAATTTATATTATAGAAGGGGAAATTTTAATTTCTATTTATCTGTTTTTGAATTTGGCGCGTAAAAAACGCTATTGTTTCATTATTACTTTAGTGAAAGTGGATTATTTCGTAAGGATTTAGAAAATGGGGGAATGGCATTGTGAAAACTTGACCTTTCCCAATCAATTCGAAGGTTATACCAACAATATTTAATATACCAAAAAAGTGCGTTATCTTATCGATTTTCAATCACACACGATTGCCATCAAAAGGAATCAATTTTGCTAAATTTGCACAAATCTTAAACGTATCTTGTGTATGTTTTCTAGTTGATTAATTTTGGTTGTTGTGTTAGTGTTAAGAGGGTGGAAAAGCTAATCATACTCAAGAACATAGTAACAGAAAGGACCGAAGAGTTTTCCATATAACCTCAACAATATATTTTACGAGCTTTTAGTTAAACAAGTCGAGACAGTGTGATTTATTGGCAACGTTCTCTTTCTTTCGCTTATTCTCTCTAAATGCTTTCCAACATTTCAAAATTGTGATTAATTAAGTTACGATTTCAGTAAATATTATATCCATTTGCAATTATTAAATTTTGTTGAAATGAAAACAATGCACGATTTTTTCTTCAATTTTTTTTTGCTTTTGCTTGATGTGATAGAAAAAAATAGCATTATAATTTCCGAGTCAAAGTCAAACAAAATAAGCGCATTGTGCTGTTGTGAGAAGATTTTCCAACAAAGTGTGCCGAGAAAGAGAGATGGTAATTAAATTCGTTTTTACGAGCAACTAATTTAATGTCGACCCATTTAACGCAAAAATCTACCCATGTATATGAGTTTGTAATAAAAATCACCTTAAAACGTTTTTCCCTCTTTTTTCCAACATCTCATTTTTGGTCAAAGTGATTTGGTCCAACGAAATTTGTGTGTTTTGTGTCACATTGTTATTATGATTATTGTTTCTTCAATATAATAATATATAAATGGAATTTATGTCGTGAAATATAATACACGCGATGCGAAAAACAGACAAAGAACAGGACAAGAAACGAACGTATTATGAAAAAGGAAAGCGCATGGCGCGCCAACAGAAAATTCTCTATATAGAAACGATGAAAAAGAAAAACATAACACAACACACAAGCTCTTGATAACACAATTTTAGATGATAGTCACGCTTTAAATTAACAAATATAAAAAAGTATAAATCACAAGGGTTGTTTTATAAACGCACATACACTTTTTGATGGCTTTTTCTTGCCACCCCTTCAAATCATCATTCGATAATACAATTTTCGAGCTTTTTGAATGTTCCATGCAGGACCGGCTTCACTATTTATTTTTTTGACAATAATCTGTATTGATGGAACGTTTAATAAAGTTTACCTAACGTTTGTCAACAAAATGGCTTCCAACAAAACCATTTAATCACAAAATGGTTGTCGATAATAGTAATGCCGGCCCTGCTTCGTCAATTATAACATATAACTGATTTAATTACATCTGTGGTATTATTTTCCATCTCTATTTACACATTTATCAAGCGATTTATATGAACGCAAAAATACGAATACATTGCACAAAGCCAAATGCAGAAAATAGGGTGTAAATATACACTTGTTTGGTTAATTTACTCGAGAGTAATTATTTGTTTGGGAGAGAGAACGAACGAACAGTTTTTTTTTATTTATTTTTCTTTTTCTCTGTGTGAGCATTGATGATGATGATGAAATGAATAAGTTATACGTGTGATGTTGGAGCAAAAGGGGTAATTTTTTTAAAAATACATTCCATTACATCGAAGATATGTCACGTGGCCAACAACCATGGTTCAAAATTGTACAAGACAAGGGAAACCAATTCGTCGTTTTTTTTCCTGTCCATGAACTTGAAATATAAACGGCCAGACAATTTAAATAACTGATTTGTATCTCATATAACTCCGACCAGTCAAAAAAAAGTTATTAACATAATTTTAAAGTTTACAGACACTGTCACCTTCTTGTGTACTCTTTTTGTGGAAACGGATACAAAGCCAAAAAAAAATCACTTTGAATAAATGTTTATAAAGTTCTCGTGATATGGACATTATTTTATATGTAAAACTATTCGATTATTAAAATGGATAATTTAACTGTCACACGTTTTTAAATAGATTATAGATATATGTATCCATGTTTTTTACAATTCCTCTCCCCATTTTCTCTTATTTTCCATTTGAATTACTTATATAAGTACACCTACATGTTACAAATATACGCACTTGGAATTTTGTTAGTGTGGGCTGTGTGTATTATATTGATTTTTGGTTGGAAATTTACGAAATTACGGATCTGCACAATAAATGTCAATTTTTTTGAATGCTTAAAGATTCGTGTGTTGTTGAAAGAATTACTAAATTTAATATGACATCTTTGAAAAGAGTTAAAATTTTTTGAAAATTTCACCCAAAATGTTATAATACTCCAATGTAGTGAACTTTGTTGTTTCTCTCGAAAACGACCAGCTTTAATAAAAATTTAGAAAAAGACATGCAATTTATCGTTAAATTACATTTGTATTTAATTATGTAATGAAATGTTCACATTTTCCGTGTAATTGATTTTCTTAAATCTGGAAAAAGACGCATCGAGTCCAACTCACACACACACATAGCCAGACGTCATAAAGAATCAATTTTACGATAGAATTTCTGCTGTGCTCTGCACCATGTTATCTTTTATTGTAAAGTAGATTTCTTTATATATATATTAACACTAAATTGAAAACATATGTTACGACAAACATATGGCCGCCTTTACGACATTTTCTCTCTTACATGTATTAAATAATATGTTGTTGAGGTCTTAATAATACAGCTTATAAACACGGGATCCGAAGAATATAATGGAATTACCACCACACGAAATATATACAGGATGTTGTAAAATTACTTATATATTGTATAAAAAGAAAAAAAATACTCTATTACAAAAGTTTCATAAACAAATTAACTCGGCAAAAAGCTTTCTTTTATATAAACTTTTAAAAGTAAATTAAAACCAAAGTGTATAACATTTTATATGTTTGCGAAAAACTTTTAAATCTTTCTCTAAAAGTGAGGGGAGGGCGCCTTTATTATACACATATACATATATTGATTTATTTTGTGTCTAATTAAGAACTAATGATGCCAGCAGGTGACCTTATTTAAAGTCCCTTAGAGATTATGAATACAGGATGGATTTTAATAAACTTGTTTTACTGAAATCATATTATTGTACGTGTTGGGAGAATAATAAAATTAAATTGTTGTTTGTTCAGTTAGTCATTTCTGATAATTTGCAATTTTATAAACAACCCCACAAATATTATACCTGGCATTTAATTTCTTTAACGACTTAATAGATAAAATTTAAGAAAATTATGTTTAGTTCCAAATATGACGTGTTACAACGTTAACGTTCAGTTGATTTTGTCTGTTTTCGATGAAAATGGTGTAATAAGTAAGGTTTTTAATTTAGTGTAATGTAAAACGGTCATTTATTTGTAAAAATTAACATAGAATTGTGTATGAATTACGTGTGAATGCAAAGGACGAATACAAATTATTTTAATGTTTGATAATAAGTATTAAAGAAAAAAGAATAATAAAAATTTTTATTGTTTCTTTGCAGATTTGCCCCAGTTGTTAGCAATGAAATCGCCGCCTCCCGCTGCCGTCATGACAACAGAGGACTGTGACGATATTTTTGGACCGCCACGCACTTATCCAACTGGTTATATGCCGCCAAAGAATCGTTTGTCGATGATATCGCCAAAATATCGCCAGAAAGAGGAGCGTCGCAAAGTATTGAAGATCAGTATAAATAAATTGAGGAAAATCGATGATCCAGAAGCGAGCCTGTGCAGGTCCGTATTAATCAACAATACAATGAAACGTCTTCAAAAGGAGGCACGCGACGAAAAAGTCCAAAAACAACAATTAAACTATCCACGTTGCTACGAAAATGACAATTTCCTGAATTTGAAGAACGAATTCATGAAGAACGATTGCAAATCGAATGGGGGCGTTAGTAGTACCAATACCACAGCCAACTACAATGACACACAAGACTTTACAACGAACAATGATTCGTTGAAAGTGATGGACTTTAGTGTTGTTGAAAATGACTTCGATACGAAATTGGCGGAAGAAATTGAAACTGTCAATTGTTTGGTGGCATCGGCGGCGGGCACTGCAGTGGAAACGGACCGTTTCACAACGACACGCCGCCCCACCTATGATGAAATGGATGAATCCGATGTACAAGATGTATTGTCGCAATTCTATATGCCGCCAACACCGCGAATGCTGACCTGCATCGATGATGATGAAGATGTGAATGTTGTTGACGATGAACCGTTACCGAAACGGATCAAATTAGATCCACAAACGGTCAGCGAACAGTCAAAGATCGATTATCGGGACGATTTTAGTGAGAAAACGAATAATTTTAGTGTAAACAATTTCATGAACAACAACATTCCCACAAACAATACAACAACAACAACGTCAACAACAACAACACCGGACAGTAATAATTCGTATAGTTGCGGGCATGCGTCAATGTTCAGTGACCTTCAAAGTAACGTTTATCACAATTTAATTGCATCATTGGAAACGTAGCGCCACTAAAAATAAATTATTTGTGGTGGTATTTTTTTAATTAGGTTTTTTTTTGTTTTTGTTTATTATTATATTTTAGTGTAATGTTTGTGATAGTCAAAGAAATGAATTTACTTAACGGGCCAAACTAAACTAGTAACCATGGTAACTATTATGTTTACATGTTGCTATGGTAATGAGTTTACGACACCGTGGTGGAAAACACGTATTTTTTAACTGTTTTTTTAGCTCTCTACAAACTTAATTTGGTACTAAATTGAATTTGTAATTTTTTTTGTTACGTAGTACTTAGCACCACCCCTAAACTGAAACTGGTGTGTAGAGAGCTTATTAAATCTGTGATATTTAAAAAAAGTGTGTTACAACTTAGATCAATTTTTTTAATGTATTATAAAAATAAATGAAAGCCTGTAAAAAGACTATAATAGTTGAATTTTAAGAGAAAAAAAAAAGATAATTATTAAATGAATTTTACTAATAATTAATTATATTAAATCAGCACAATATGATTATGTGTTGTGTACTGATTTTTGGAAAAAAAGCTTGTATTGTAGATTAATATAATATTGCTGTGGTGTTCGCGCAAATTATAAAGTCGATTAAATTAAAATAAATAAATAAAATACTAATAAAATACATACAAGTAGATGCAATTATGTGTCTTTGGTGGCTTTAATAGGAGAAATTCCCCAATTTTTCACTCACATAATAATAATAAAAAACACACAATTATTATAAACAAAATAATTATTATATACACAATATATATTTACACAAAAAATCCATATCGAATTTTAAAACAGCTTGAATTCTTCTAAAATAATTATAGAACATATTTTTTGACAAGACAAATAAAAAGAAAAACGTGGATTTTTATAAAGAAATTTTTGAATTTTTATATATCTGCCAATAATATGAATATTTTTGAAGAAAGTGACGAATTTTTTCACCTTTTTACAAAATGGGAGAGTAGTTTTTCTTTTGATTATGTAAATTGTTCTTTTTATTATTTTTAAGTATTATAAATATATGTAATTGTTAAATACGATATATAATCATTATTTACTTTTGATTTTCTTTATGTTAAATATTATATTATAGAAAATTGTGGGTTTTTGCCATAAAAAAACACTATAGTAGTTTCATTTCTTCCTCTATTTTTATGTTACTATTAAAATAATCTAGTTTATTCATTTTTATATATTATTTAATTAATGCAATTATTGTATATTTATTATTGATAAATGTGAAAAATTTTACAAAAAGAAAATGTTAAAAATATACAAATTTGTCATTCAAATTGTATATATCTCGAGAGATTTTTGCATTATTTTTTTCGATTATATATATTTTTTTTGTTTTGTTAAAAATATCTAAAAACTGTAATGTTACCGCAAAACTTTACCATCTTGTATAAATATTACTCCTTAATACATGAATTATTATTGTATAAAGTATATGTACATTAGGCATTATCTAATGTTCAGGTAATGCAATAAAGTACCTGAAAAATTAATTTGTTTGTTGTTTTCTTTTTCCTAAATGGGGCTCGAGCCGGTCCTGGCATTGAATAATTTACATTGTAACTCTACTGGACGTGAATTTAATTAAATAGTTTGCACTCTGTGTGAAATATTTGCAATTGTCACAGTATAACTTTTCAGTCTGATAGAGAAATTTCGTTGTGTTCAAATTTACTTGGAAATTGTGTATTTTCACAAAAATTTACAAATTCTACGTATTTCCACAATATACATTCAAACCATAGAAAAATGAAAATTTCCATTCGATTCTAGTTGATTTCATATTATCTCGAAAACTGTATTGATTTTTCAAAAAATTAACGAAAAATGTCCACCATGGAATTGTCCATCAAGTGTACCATTGAATTTGTTAATAAACCGCACACATACACACGTTTTGTGCGCTGAAAGCCGACCATTTCCGACCATTTTCAGTTCATGCATGAATTTTCCGGATAATAAATGATAGCAGTGATTGGATGTCTTCGTCTTGTTGATGGTATTGGCCTTGTTCCACTTGTATGCATGTTCCAATCTCGCTAAAGGGTCGTGGTTGTTATAGAAACAGTCGTAATGAGGTTCGGCTCCATGTTCGCTTATCGGAGTGTGTGTGTGTGTGTGTGTGTGTGTTGGAAGATGGGGCCCAACCACCCCGACCAGCTGTTTGATGATGGTGAAGGTGTAATATATGCCCCTCTGTTCCGGCTTATGCATTAAATGACACTGTATATGTGTGTGCTTTGCTTTACATACAAATAATAATAAAATTTTCAAAGGAGCAAACTCTTGGATCGCTGTTGAGGATTCGTGATTGGGGTGAAGTTCAGGACAGGTGGTTAGTGCGGATGTTGATATTATGGGGGACTTGCAAATATAATAAACTTAATACCGTAATAAACCGTTTTGTTATCCGGAAAAGCTACAAAGTATTATTATTTTAAAATAAATTTTTTTTCAGTTCAATTTTTGGTGAATGCCTATTTTACAATCGCTGTAATTTGGTTGTATTAAAAGATTTCTAAATAAATTTGGTTTCATTCGATTCAGCATATAATGTTGTATTTTTCCTCTATCTACAGGGAGTTCCAGAATATTTTAAGGGGTTATTCCTGACTCCTGAGTACATTTTAAGAAAAAAAGTTCATATAAACAAAATTGGACGAAATCGTCTAAATATGACTTCTTTGTTGTGTTTTTTTTGTAGTTTATTAATCCTTCATTGAATTTATGCTTTTGTACTACATTTATTTCACATAATTAAATCAACTTCGAAGATATTTTAAAAACAATTCAGAATTTACCAGTTTTTTAAAATTCGATTTATTGACGAACTTTTAAGTTTTTTGTATTTTTCTCAAAAACGACTCATTTAAACAAAAAATTTCAAGAGACACAAAAGTTTCCTTATTAAATTTCCTATTAAACAAGATCTTTTAAATATTACATTAACAGGCAAAAACAGAAAGTTCCAGGGGTGTGTTTTCACCCCCATCAATAATAAACATACCTAGTTGGAGGCGTTCGTTTTTGTACAAATTTGGTACAAATATGTGTCTTAATAAATAATATTTTTGTGTAAAATTTCATTTTAATATCTCTACTATATCCTGAAATATTCAAGTATAAAACCTTGTTTTTTCATAAAACTTTAACACCCTGTATCTCAAAAACCAAGCGATTTCGGACAAGTGTTTATATGAAGTTTTTTTCCTAAAATGTACTCAGGAATAACTCCTTACTCCTTAAAATATTGAAACGTTATTCTGGACCACCCTGTATACATATAAATTTACTTTAAATGCAATATTTTCCAGTTATTCAAAGAAAATTTCATGCACATTCTAAAATCATCAAAACTTTCTCATTGGTAATTATAAAATTATATTGTTTTAGGACCACACAACAAAATTTATTGTGAAATAATAATTGGCTTTTGTTACAAAAAAAAAAATTAAATCCCAAATCGTTCGTACAAATAAAAGTAAATCCACTAGAGGGTTTTGTTTGGCTTATATAGGGGCACTTTACTTGTTTACATAATCACCGGTCGTTTTCAATATATTAAAATTCATATCCACCTATTATTGTATAGAAAAACTCGTGTTAATCCAT
>SSSI01008739.1:0-20403 GCA_004796505.1 Oryzaephilus surinamensis | reverse complement strand
TGAGTATTACATTAATACTGAAATAAATACTATAATACTACCGAAAATTTTATTTTATTTATAAACTTTATAAGTTTATTCAGTTCATTGCATTTTATATTGAAAATTTCTGATTCTTTTGACGTACATGAAACTATTGAAAAACTAAAAAAAGTAACTACTTTTCTGCAATCAGAAGAAACAATTTTCCGTTAGAAACAACACACATTTCATTTGATGCTACATTTTGATTTATAATCTGTCAACAATGTCAGTTGTGTCCTTATTTATTGCTCAATAAAGTGCACATAACACAAAACAACAATGTTTTTATTATATGTACACTTTACTAAAGACGAAAAATGACTATTTTTCTAAAGCCAATCGTTAATTCCGTCATACAATATTAAAAAGTTCATAAACGAAAAATTTTATTGCTCGTAGTTTAATAAAAGACGATATTCACTATGGCTAGATGGATGAATAAGCTCAGAAAGCTCGCTTTTTCACACGACGATCTCTTTTAAGCGTGATTGAAGTTAGGGAAACTCCTTATTTGCTATTTTATCCTAATAGACTACTAATGTGCACAACTAATATAACACACTCGGATAGATTTTCTCTTGAAATAGTTATATGTTGAATAAATTTATAAATTTCATTTTAAAACAACTTTAACAACGTTTGTTACAATAGAAAACGACTAAAATGTTTTTCAAGTACACTTGTATATGAAACATTCATATACATGTGCATAGAAGAGTTGAAATTAGTTCCATACGGCTAATAAAAGTTTAATTTTAAGCATCACCTCTTCCACACCAACCAAATGGTAGAAATATCCACCTGACACTTGGATAAAGATTTATTAGCTACATTTTCCAGCAATTTGGTTATATATAAACAAAACTAATTTGCAAAGGTATAATATAGTAGCTATCCATTTATAATGAATGCTTTACCAAATATTGCAACTATACCAAATTACCATTGGAATGGTATTAGCGATGAATTATTTCCGCTTTAACAGTGCAAAAAATTACAAAGAAAGTACGAACTGTATGTATAGTACTAAATTAGTTATAAATTTTTGGTAGGCCATTTCCAACAAAATAAAATGACCATTTTGTAGATTAGAATTTACGTAATTGTTAGTCGGTGGATCAAAAACACATAGTCAATTAAAAGCTTTTGTTCATTTGCACAATTTTCAGTCCATTTTAGCAATAATATATCTGAGCATTAATAAACGGTCAACCCCCCAAATAAATTTACATTAATTGAACAAGCAATTACGACATTTCTCTAACACAGGACCGGAACGCTAAGCTATTCTAATTGGCTAATCACCACATCATGTTGCTAGACTCTACTATTCATTACAAATTAGGATATTACAAATACTTGAAGTGATCGATATAAAGATTCAATGATATTATTGCTGTATATACAAGCAAAGCTTTGTTCCTGCACTCTACTTCATATTCCATTTAATTTAATGTTATTGAATTATACGGAATACAATCAGTGCATTTTCCGTAAATAAGATAGAGAAATTCCCATTTAAAAGTGTTTTACTTTGAACCAAATATATAAAACCCTATACTTTTATTGGTTTCTTGTTTTGTTTTTATTTGTGTGAACGACAAAGACGAATTCTAACGTAACTGGATGGCAATCAATGTTGTACACTAGTTGAATTATAGTCCTATGCTCCTATGCTGTTTTGTTGTAGAAAAACTACCTGTAGATTTGAACTATACGTGTGTGGACAATTTTTTTCTAACGATATTTTCATTTTCTTCATTAAAAAGGACATATAAATTGTAATACTTTTTTTATTATTAAATAAATGAAGAGAAATGTGTTTTAGTCATAAACGTAGATTTATAGACTCTTCACATATAATATTATATTACATAAAATTTATTATATATATGTGATTTGAAGGGATGGAAAAACGTAGTCCCTTAATATGTGCGTCGCGTTTCTCTGTACAAAAACCATTGAAATAATTTAAGGAATCTATATATTTCGATCCAAAACGGCATCAAGAGCGATCGCTTGCACGTATATTATATAGAATTTTTCACCCCATATATTATATAACTGGGTTCACGTGAGAGATTTAACATAGATAGGCCACTGTGTGTAGAACTGTCAACAACACTTGTCAAAACTACTATCGGTGCTTCTCTGCATCTCTCATCTGTAATGTCATGTATAGGACGGTTAAGGGCTGTTTGGGGGTGGCATATTATAGTTTGTCGGCATGGTACTACTAGCATGATATATATATATATATATATGTATATACATATATATGCATTGTGTTATGTAGCCATATTACAATATACATAATAGTATAGGTATATTACGTTGAACCAATATTTTTCCCGCTGGTATTTCAAAAGCCTATTTTCCAACCCTTCCGTTTACCGGTTCCCATTTCCATATTGCCTTGCCATTGTATATATTTGCTTTCAAAATGTTTTCTTACATTGAAAATCGGGCATGTGCAGCATAACAGCAGTGGAACACATTGTACAAAGTCTATTTTATGACCAGGTATAAATAATGTGCATTTTGATATGTGTATGTATACATCCAACAAGAAAAACACTTTGAATTTATGTTAATAATTAATTCACTTCCACTGAAATTGAAACATTTAATGAACAATTAAAATTGAAAATATGTTGTAGAAGGAAAACGTAAAAATTGAAACTGGATTTTCATTAAATGAGAAAAACGTCGACCTAAACACATAATCACTATAAATTTGTATGCAGAAGGGGTGGGAAATGTTAAAGAAAAGCACGAGGACAATAATTAGGATTCGCTTACCTTTCGCTAACACATACAGAAAACTTTCTAAAACTTCGTTTGTAGAAACGATGTAATTAGAAGTTCACGTGAACAGTGACTGGAATATTCGCATTGGTCATTAATTGTTTTGGTTTCGGGGGGTTCAACTAACAAAACCAATTTACAATGAGGGCCAAGCACACATTTCGGTATACGGGGGAGACAGTTTTGCATGGAAAGTAGCACGCGACACACACTCTTAATTACACCAGGTGCCTGTTTTAATTTTCAGCCTGTATGTAAATCGTAAATTTATTTTCAGCCTTTTATAAATCACACCAGTCCAACATGGTACCCAGTTGCAATAATTAAACAAAGCTCTCTAGTTTTGAAAATGGAATGTTGTCGTTGTCTTTGTTAGAAAAATACACTACAATTTGTATATTATTCAATTGACTATTATTTATTTATTACACATAACAAAAACGACACGAAAGAAGTCAACAACAAAACTATTAAAAAAATATTTGTATAAATCTCTTTGATATACGAGCGTAACATGCGAGCGATATCTTTTCTTTATTTTATTCTACAACAGTTTGATAGAGCTGGGGTTCTTGGCACGTTTGCCAACCGTTAAAAGGGTGCCATTAGGATTTATTTCGAAAAAAATTCGTATTTTGTCTAATTTTAAAACAACGTGTTAAAAACTGTTTTGGGTCCTTACTAATAATTGACCAACGAAGCAATTTGCAACTGGACTTTTAATCTTAAGCTTTAATAAGTATCTAATTATGTCTAATATTAACAACATAATATTAACGTATTATTATTGACCGTATGTTGGAACTTAATATAATTGGCAAAAACTGTACAACAAATTGTTATGTCCACAGGCTATTCCACACTTCATAATGATATCCGTTTCCAAAACTATTTATGACACCTAAACTTTCTGTCTCAAGTTTTCTAAAACTTCTGTCATTGACAAAAGTTTAAATTACACATTAGCACGTTTTAGCAAAGTTTTACAAAGTACACGTAATAAAACAGAAAAAAAATGCTTGAGACTTGTTTAAAACAATATTGCATATATTTTTATGCAGGTATTTGAAACATAAATTTTATTGTACCAGCACTGTATCAATTGTACCAGCATTTGTAATTTCAAATATTTAAATGCAGTTTAGGAAAATTCAAACAACTTTTACTATTCTTTCGATGTAAGATTATAGATAAGACTTTTGCTATTTGGAATATGCCAATATTTTATTTTCGTGCATGAATAGCACACGGGGGTATAACATTTATATATCACATTGTCACGTAAGACATATATATGGTGATCAAAATAAGGTCTGAGCGGTCTGAGATAACAGATATGTTACGATTAGTATTCAGTGAACATAACTGTTATTATAAGTTCAGAATTATATCCTTTTGTAAGCAAGAAAATAGTAGCGGACAATGTTGCAAGTTTCATATATACGTATAAAAGTGTCTATGCGGACGTGCTTCTGAAATATCTATGTTAAAAAATGACAACAACATTATAACGTATCAAAGCAATGTCATCTTTTTTCATCTGTACATTGAAAGTGACTTGAAATCAGTTGGTGTTATTAAATTCATTAAATTCACGTCTGAAAATGTTGCCTCTACGCAATTTCAATATTCTCAATTTACAATAAGTAATGTTATTGATAACAAAAGAATAGGACATAAAAATTATTGCAAAATTCCCATCAGTGTAAAAGCTGCGAATTTATGTGTGGATAAATGTGTCACGTTTGACGAACCCCAATAAATTCTAAATTCGAAAGAGACGAGAGAATACAATATATATAAATTACTGATTTTGATTTAGACTTGTCTACGGTACAATTTCAGTAAATGTGCCTCAGTATTGATTATACATTAGAGGTCGACGAAATGTTCGTACTGATAGCTGTTCATATTCCCTAATTGCTAATTCAATTGTTTTATAACTAAGTTATATTTTCAAGTCGTTTGCACTGCAACTGCCTTTAACTGAGTTGTTTCGAAGAAATAAACCTATATATAGATAAAATATACTTTTCCTTCTAAAAAAAACTTTGAAATATTAAACGACATATGATAAAAGTGGAATAAAAGTTTTCGTATACATTTTTATGGATGAAATACATTTTAGAATTACAATTATTGATCCACTGCAGTTGTGATGCATGAAAAAATAACATGCAAAAACATATTTTGTTCCAACATGAGCCAATTATAAATTGAATTCACATACGTGTTATCTCTTTAATAGAATTAAGGATCTATTAAGTACATTGTTACATTGTTGCAGGTTTTTTGCGAACTCAAGGGAGCACTAGCACAGATAAAATCGACTCATCTGGTGGCAATTTGGGTATTAAAGATATAGCAGCGGCACTACGTTGGATAAAGATTAACATTGGAGCATTTGGTGGCGATCCAACCCGTGTCACTATTGTAGGGCACGACACAGGAGCTGCTTTAGTTAATTTGCTCTTTGTTTCACCAAATTCCAAAGGTACATTTATACCACATTATTTATTAATTGTTTTACGAACGTAGATATACAAAAGTAAAAAAATATCTCTTCATATTCTGAAGATGAACTTTTGGATTTTTATAATGCATTAATTTTTTTTCTCTATTTTTTTATGAAATATAAAGTACCTAGTTGAATTTAAAATTGTACATTGCAGTATTTTATGTTGAATATGTAGTAAATAAATTTGTGTTTTCTAGGACTTTTCAGACGAGTTGTGTTGTTGAGCGGTACCGCCCTTAGTCCCTGGGCAACCATCCACAACGCCAACAATCTGCGCGTTATTGTGGGTCAACAAACTGGTTGTCTGCCAGTTTCAGACACCAACAATAACGACGAAGAGGATATAGCACCTTGTTTAAGGTCAAGGTATGTGTCAATCACACTGTTATCCAAATTACCCCGGATATCTGGAAGACAATATAATGGAACCGGAAGAGATAGTGTCAATTTAAACGAAGGGTTTCAACAAAATCTGAAAAAACTTTCGATAAAGTTACGTTATCGTAACAAAGTCGTTTTCCTTCTAAATCCATAGAAAACCTGAACTTTTCTTCATTACAAAGATGGCATTTATATTGTTTGTTGAAATATGACGATTTTTATCAAAATTACCTTTGCATGTAGGTAAATTAATATATGGGATTGTATGGTGAAAACCACAAAAGTTTCCAGTTAAACAAATTGACAAGGAACAACACATTAGGCTGTAATATGAATACTAAATTACTATACATGTTCATGCAAACTATCAAATACATGCATGCATATATATCTTGAAATTACTGCACCCATAAATTTCGTATTTTAACAGAACTCTACTATGCAATTGAAGTGTTTATAGACCACTTGAAACTTTACAGTTCCGAAACTTTGCTCCTCCAAAATAAATTAAAGATAAATGTTATTCGATTATTGACAAACAGAATTGTTGACTTATTTTCCAGGAGGAATTCTACCATTAAAACGCTTATTACAACTTAAGAATTTTGTTAATATGCTTACTTGAGTGCAAATATATCTCTTGTATGTATAGATGTAATTCGTTTTGTTTGCATTTATTTAAAAACCTAGTTTTATTCCTGTGATATCTTAATGTAATTTGTAACATAATTTTGTATAATTAAATTATTGTCCAAGAAAGTTTACATTGTAAAGACAAGAAATTATTCACTATTAAAACTTTACTTCAGCAACGTGATAAAGAGTTTATGATACTTCATAAATGCAAAATATAACAAGAAAGATAATATTTTATGTGCTTAAACTTCATATATCAACGTATCTTTGTGTTACATGTAATATATGACTATATTATGAATATATTTAAAAACTTCTCAATAAATTAATAACAATATACAGGTTTCAAATATTATACGTATGTATTCATATATTTAAATGTATATTAGATTAGTGCATAGTTTTAATTATAACTAAATTATTATTTGTGGATTTGTTAATTATAATAATTTCTGCGAATTACATGCACTTTGTTCGAAAATTGGAAATAAATTAATCTTTTGCCCCGCAGCATAACACATTTTATTGAAATTAATAATTAATTAAAACCTTTTAAAGTTATAATATATTTATTGTTAATAAATTATTTACAGGCCTTTACAAGCCCTACTTGACGTCCATCTGGAAAAGGTACGTTTCATGCCCAGCATTGCACCATCATTGCCAGTGGATGCAGATACACCAGATCCAGCATATGCAATGGAACATGCTAGTGAAAATTTTATAACATGTGAAGTGATGCTTGGTACAACGACAACAGAAAGTTATAGTGACTTTAATGCAAACGATATACAATACGGTTTCGAAGAGGACCAAAGAAATAGAGTTTTAAGAACTTATATACGTAATGCGTACGTGTACCATTTGAATGAGATATTTTCGGCCGTTCGAAATGAATACACTGACTGGGACAAGCCTATACAACATCCCATCAATATAAGAGATTCGACAATGGAGGCATTAAGTGACGGTCATACAGTGTCGCCGTTGGTGCGTGTGGCGTATTTGCACGCTCGAAGGGGTGCCAAAACTTATTTTTTTCATTTTGGCTACCAGACGAAGGACAGTGATTATCCGCAGGTATTAAATTGTTACGGTCGTTTTATTATTAGTATGTTATATTGAATGTTTTACAAATATAAACAAAACTGAAACGAAATCATGCACTTGGACTAGCCCCTGGGCTAGTATACAGCAAGCTTTTTTTTTCAAATACTTTGTACACACGAAATCCAATTTATTTTATACTTATTATACACGTTTACATTGTTACAATCGATATAATAAAACGTTTTTATATTTAACGAAATAAAAGAAAAAGAAACAAATAAATGTACAAATGCGTACAAAGATAAATTTTATAGCAGGACGGTCAATAAAAATTTTATATTTTATACAAACATCAAATTTCAGATAAAAAATATTTCCTTTACATAATGTCTTTGTATAACACGTTATATGTTTTACCTATCGATAGAGCCATATACAACTTGAACGAATGTTTAGTTAGGTACAACTTTTCCAGGCAGAAAGACATATATTTTTTGTTAAAAAAAAATGAACACCAAAATACTATTAAAATAAAAGCCATTCTTAGAAGAAGAACTCGTATATTCTTACGTATGATTTTGAAAACA
Organism: Oryzaephilus surinamensis; assembly: GCA_004796505.1. Classification (NCBI taxonomy): domain Eukaryota; kingdom Metazoa; phylum Arthropoda; class Insecta; order Coleoptera; family Silvanidae; genus Oryzaephilus; species Oryzaephilus surinamensis. The sequence continues at coordinate 12,399 of SSSI01008739.1, read as the reverse complement.
CAACAAATCTCTTTAATTTTCTTTTATGCTTTTCTCTTCTGTTTTTCAATTCACTTACGTTTTTTAATTCCATCACGGAAGCAATGCCAAAGAGTTGATGTATTAACTCTCAACTCTAAGCCCTTTTTATGTGTCTATTAAGCAAACTTAAACGTTTTAAAACTTTCTGTCACGTCAAATAGCTTTTATGGCTTTCCCTTTCATTGGCAATTTTCATCGTATTATATTTTTTTTGTGCAATATTTTCACAACAGTGTAAAAGTAAAATTAATAATTACTAAATATTGATCGAATTTTTAATTACTTGACAGACGTTGCTGATTGAATTATTAACTTGATTATATTTTTTGCTTCTACATCAACCCGTACTTTGTTTCAATTTATACAAATAACTGAATGAATATTAATGAACTAATTTTAATGTTTGTTTTTAGAGATTGGGCAGTGTTCGAGGGGAAGACTTGACTTATATTCTAGGTTTACCCTTGGTTGGTGGTCTGCCATTCTTTGCACAAAACTTCAGCCGACAGGATATGGGTGTAGCAGAAGCCGTTCTTAATTTCTTTAGTAATTTCGCTAAGAGTGGCGACCCGAATGGGCCTGGTGTCCACAAAGATGTACCGGATTACGGCACCCCCAGGGAGAAAACTAGATATAGAGGACTCACTTGGGATCCGTACGAGATCGGCACACAATTTTACCTTAGTATTAGTAAGTTATGACCAAATATATTTAATTTAGTGTTATTGAGTTTATGCTTTTTTTATTTCCCACTTTCTTTTCCCCAAATTTCGGTTTATATTTACAACAAATCGTTGAAAAAATGGCGTGTTTGCCCAAGAAAATAGTGATAGCAGTAAATAGTTCCTAAATGGTTTGTTTTATTATTTAATGACGATGATTAAGTGGTCTCTGGAAAAGGGGCTGCTATACTATCTAAAAAGGTAAATGCCGATTAATAATTTATTATCACTTTATGCAGTAAACGAGTCAACAATCTGCACAAGTTAGGTATACAACAATGTTCATCTTTTAAGAAGAAATTTGAAATAAAAACTTTTTGAAACTCATTAAACTTCTCAACAATTATATTAATGTTGTAAAATATTTTTTTATCAAAAATTGTAATTCTAACGTTATACTACATAAATTTGTTTTATTAAATATTCCGTTTTCGTTATGATATATATCAGTTTAAAATAGGGAAATGTGGACGTTTTTATACCAACTAATAAGTTGTTCTTAAATTAATGGTCCCTTTTAGTGGGATGCAATAATTCTGTCACCCTTATTATATGTATTGGACAACTTTCAGAACACACTCGATAAGGGTATTTTTTTTATTTTAAATTAATTGTCTAACTTTTAATGGAAAAGTTCCGTTATTAGTCGTTTGAAGGACAAAAAATTTTCTAAAATAGTGTAATGATAAAATAAAAACTTTTTAAAATGCAAATTTATGTTTCCTTCGTTTCGAATATAATTTCAAACGACAAGTTACAAACATTAAACAATTAATATCATTAACAAGCTTGGAATTTTTAGTTAATCCAAAAGTTGTTAATGAATTTAAAGGAAATTACGTCAATGCTTGTTAATTTTTTTGGTTGTATAAGTAAATGGTAAACATACTTAATATAACTTTCCACGGTAATAAAATAAAATTTTATTAGTCCTTTTAAAGAAAGGCTCTTTAAAAGTTGGTCAAGTTGGGTTTTTATGAAATAATGAAATTTTAATATAACATCACATTAGCTAATATTAGGTAGAGAACAAAATGGTACAAAAATAGCAAGTATACATTTTACAGTGAAATAAAAGCATTTTTTATTAGTACAACGTTTTATACAAGGGAAATGAAATTTTCATTGAATTTTTTCCTCTAATGAATATTTATCGACACGTTCTAATAAAAAATAATTATACAATCGTGTTTTACAACGAAAGAGCATACATACTCGTATATATGTACATATATCACAATCAGCATCCCAACTGTGTAATGCGATCGCTGCCATGCCAATTTTAATGTTGAATATAATTTATACTTTCGGCATTTTGGTCTAATTTAAATCCATATATGTATATATGGAAAAAGGTGGTATGTCAAATAAAAAATAATTTGTGCCTCCGGTTAGAAAAATGGCCATTACATTATGTAACATGGAATTTCAAAATAATAAAATAATCGTATTATATTTCACATTAATTTCCGTAACACATTAAGAACAATTGAATAAATTTAGTACAAAATGGTTTATTTTAGAATTGTGAATTGAGTGATATTTCACTATAAATTATTAAGGATTGAAGTACCCATGCTATTATTCAACATAAATGTATTTTATGGGATTCTCATATATACCAATCATAAAATAAATATGGGCGTATTTTATTGACAATAATATTACCAATATCTACAATTGCATTCAATATGATACATATAGATTTTATACATAAATAAATACAGAATGTTTCAATGTTCCATAATAACTTTAAAGAAATATTTTCATTAGATTCGAAAAAAAATCAAAAAAACTTAATAAACAGCGTGAATTCAACAACCCTGTGGATTTATTAACAGTTAAAATTTTCAGTAAAATATGTAACTTATTTCTTTACTATCTACTTATTTAAGTTATTAGTTTGTAGTTATATAGGGTCTTAAAAATATGGAACGTTATTCTAAATCATCGTCTATATTTCCTATGTATATCGTAGAAAATTTATTAAAAAATACATATGTGCACAAATTGTATGTAATCATAAATCGATCTGTATTCGTACACTTACGTATTTTCACAGAAGACATATTGCTATAATTTTTAATATTAAATATTTTAAAAATATTGAAAGTGTTCAATTTTATGCACCGGGTTAATTCTAGTATAAATACATAATTTAATATAGGATAATAAGGATCAAAAATAATTAATTAAGTTAAAATAGAGTAAAACGAAATTCTATTAAAACTGGATGCAATTTTATACTAGTAGAAACTGGCGAAATAATGGCAGATTATAGAATGCTCGGACCATAGTCCTTTCCTCGAAGTACATTATAGCAAAAACCATTTAACTGCTTAAGTTTCGAACTAACTAAACACAATAGCCAATTATCCATCCTTTATATTTCAAAGTTCTTGATGTTTTGAAAGAGGATAATAGTTTTCTCTAAGCACATCAAGCTAGTTATTATCTTCAAAACATTTCCACTATAATATAGGTACAATTAATTTGTACATAATATGTATTTACTGTATATTACCAATTATGATACGACTGGTTCTTAATGGGAACATGAGCTAAATATTAAAGCTATAAGTTTATATGTAAACATATTAATTATAATGTATGCATGTACATAAAACAAATTGGAACAAATAAATAAAGTAAATTAAGCTTATCCAAAGTTAGTACGTCTTTAAGTAAATTTGACCATTATATGATATTAAGAACAAAAACGGAAAATAGAATGCTTGGAGAAAAAGGGGCTAATTCAATTTGTCCAAATGCTAGACCATAGAGTATGAGCAACATGAAAATAAATTTATTTCTTGACGAAATTATATGGGATGATTTTTTGGTAATAGGAAAGAAAAAAGTTTTATTGGTCACAAAAGAAAATTTCATTTACAGCAGAAAAAATGGAAATATATAATGAATAATGTCATTCAGATATATGTATATGTATTCATTTCCAAGATTACAAAATAATGAGACCAGCATGGACATGTATTTAATTATAATCTGGCTCCGTGTATAAAATTAATCACTTTTTGAAATTCATCATGTACCAACAATTGTACCAAAAAAATTCGTCATAAAATATTTTCTGATGAAAAAAACGAACAAAATTAAGAAGATATTTTCGAATGTTCAGTAATGGTTATAACACAGATATAATCTGCCTACCGTTTTACGATTTAATTTAATAAACTTCTTCGTTTTTGCTTTTTTCCAGTACATTGTGGATTTATAAAATATTTATGTACGTTGTAAATAATAAAAAGTTAGATCGTTATAGATAGTATTGTAAGTCGCTTCTTTATAATTCAGATATGTATAAAAGAAAAGCATGTAAATCATTAAATTGACTGAAAAACTTTTTCAATATGAAATAATAATACTTACCCGCAGCAAATATGGTTTTACCACCTGTCTTCTCTCTACACAATATCTAAAAATATAATAAAGGAATGTTTGAACTCCAGAAAGTTGTACCTTCTACTAAAATATTTAATTACATTCCCTGGTATGCACTGCAGAATTTCCAACTAACATTCAGAATTTGTTGACTTTATATCTTTCTCTTTTAAATTCTTGAAATTAAACGCAAGAGAAAATTGTTGAATAAGAAAGGAAAAACGAAACAATATTGAGGAATAAACTTTAATAATTCACCATTTCTACAGTCACAATAGATCCATTCAATTATTATCAGAAAAATGTACTCTTTTTAAATGAATTCCATACAAAACGTAAAAAACATTAGTACCGCATCGAGAAAAAATAATTTATTTTTCATTGTTATATCGTTATTATATCCTACTTTTTACTGTAATATCGTATAAAATCAATATTGGGCCGGCTGCTGGTGGTGTGATTCTGATTGAAGAGGTTTTCCTCTTTTTACAACTGTCATTATATTTGTTTGCTCTGGCAGTCGGTTTTCAAACATGAATCGATTTCTTCGTATAACAGATTTGTTCTCATTAAATTTCCACTAAGGTGTTAAAGAACAGAAATCACCATTTATACGAGATTTTTCTCAAGCACTAAAATCCCTTTTGTATTAAAATAGAAATTCATCACAATTCTAATGAGAAAAACATTTTGTTTTGATTCAAATTGTTATACACCAAAGTATTTATTCAAAAATAATTATCACATTCATTTGTATTTAATATTGTATGTAATTTTTACGTCGTGTTCTATATAAGGTATTTTGTGTATAAATTATTGATGTTATGTTTCGAGAGATGCATTCAAGTAATTAATGTTAAAACCTTTGAACGTGCTTTTTGGAAAATAGCACATCAACATACGCCGTTCACGTGAACCCATCAAAAGTAATTAAATAGCGTAAACGTAACGTAAACCCTGTCCGTCCATATTACAAACGATTAACTATAATAAAATTATACACTCCTGTCCAGAGTTTATGTGGGTAAACAATAAATAATCAATACATTATATCATTATAATTACTCTTTATGTTTGTTATATACCAATTTGTGTTTAATTTTACATTTTACCAGAAAATTTTGTTAAATCTCTCTATTTTTTCAAACGTTCTTAATTTATTTCTGTATTTATACAATTTTATTTTATTTTCCATTTTTGTTATTCATCTTTGTGACCGCAACAATTTATTATAAATGGAAACGTTATTACAGCCTTGAAACCAAAAATGAAAAGCCACTACCGTGGCCACAAAATGGCCGTTTGGTTAAACTTGATACCGCAATTGCATCAACCTGGTGATGAAGATGTCAGCATGAGGCATCACCATTTCCACGAACGAGAACCACATTATTATGCAGGTAAAGGAGTTAATTTGTACAATTACAAACTAATTAGCACCAATACTTGATTGTTTGTATTTACTTTTCGAATGAACAGAACAAAGTATTAATATTATTGTATTAGAAATATTGTATAGCGAAAAATATAATACAATAATGAAGGTGATGGTTGCGTGTCTTTGGAAAATCGTAGGATGATTAAAATATATACGAATTTCAAGAAATGCTGACGGATTTTCCAGAGCGTACATCATTTACACGTTTACGAAATCTACTTACCTTTATATATATAGGTATATATTTATAAATATAAGGTGCTTCAGAATTGAAAAATCGACGTACAAACTAGGTATGAAGCATACAACAATGATTTATCATTACAGACACGCATGTCATCAATTTCACAAAAAAAGTGGAAGGACCAGCCCTTTCAATACGTATCTTTTCTATATATAATAACGCACTCATACGAATTTTACGTGTGTATGGAAAAACTGACAATGAAAAAAAGTGGGTAAATTTGTATTGTTGCTGCAGTTTGGGGGTAAAGCTTTGAAAAATTGGAAAAAACTACCGAAATCATCTTTGAAACTGAAAAAAGGGGTTTTAAATGAAAACTAAATACCTTTCAGGTTGTTCTAAAATTAGATAAAGTACTTAATATAAATTCATTTTCACTGTCATATTTTTAACGTTTGTAAATTAATAGCAGTTTCATAATGATAAACAAAAAAGAAAGAAAAAAAATGAAAGAAAGAAAGAATAAATCATGAACAGTCGCATGAAAATTTAATAATAGTAAGAGCCAAGCCCTTTTGTTTTTCCTTCTAGCAGCATCACGTTTCCTTATTACGACCCATTTTCGTTCAGGTGGTCGATAAACCCGAGATTTTATGGATGCTTATTTTTAAATTCTTTACCTAGCATTTTCAAATTAAAGTGAAAATAATTAAAAGCAACACTCAGATTAGATTCTGCAAAGTTTATGATTAACATGATTACAGATGTACTGAAAAATTAAAATGGAATCTAAATGCTATTCGATAACTGTCTTAATTAATACAAATTTTCTCGCATTATAGAACCTACATATATTTGTTTGTAAGATGATATAATTTAGTAAAATTTAATCAAACTCCACGAAATGTTCAGTTATTGGTTTATGAAAAAATCAGTACCCGGATTTAGATTTACTTTTATGTCTAACTTAAAGATGTATTAATAAACTTACTACATCTCGTTGAATTCATACTTGCTGAACTATTTATAAAGTTTCTTAATTACGTATTCTCTAATAAAATTTATTGTAAAAGTTTGTAAAATTGTTCGAATGTAATTTATTACATAAACAGAAATTCTTAATAAGATATTGAAATATAAGTATATATGTAAGTTGTATTTAATTGTGTAATTTCGGTTTCAAATAATTGTTCATTATTCGCGAAAAATTTATGAACATTTACACAAATCACGCAATTTCAACACATACATAATTGAAAAAACAACATCAATGATGTTTGAACTAGATCTTCGGGCTGTTACAATTCTAAAAACAAGCTGTGGTTTTTTGGTATTCATATACATATGTTCGTACGAGTAAGTGGTTATGATTTATTTAACGGACCCGAAAATATAATTTATTACCTTTGCCAAGTTAAAACCAAATAATATACAAATAAAGTACATTATTTATTTCATATTACAACACGGAACGTATTTTTCTATAAGACCTTCTTAGAAAAGTAATTTCCCTAATGTTTCTCTGTTCATTAATCATGAAAACCCCAAAAAAAGATTGATGTGACGAAAAATGATTGCATCAACAACAGTTATTAAATGCCTCTGTACTTATTTTTAATTTGAAACTCACCGTTGCATCATATTTCATTTTTGTGAAATATGGTATTATAGTCAGGAAGCTTTTTTTAAAAAGAACAACTTCTTGGAAGTGAGCTAAATAATTGGTTTCAATTTTTTATCCGCCCGTAATCTTTTTGAACAATTTATTTACTGGAAATCGTCCATCATTTGCAAGTTCATTAAGAAACAATGAAAACATATTTAAATTTTATTTTAAAAAATATTTTTATAACCGGCGCATTCGCCCAAATTTAAAATCGATTTCTTAAACTCACATTCAATTTTTGTAGGTACAGTAAGAGCTGAATCGTTCACCAGATTACCGCCACCACTTCATCCCGCTTCAATGACTGATGCCCAAATAATCACTGGTGAAGCCACTGAATGTGTTCCAAACAGTACAACAGACGAAGACATTGCCGACGAGGATGATCTGAATTTATGTAAGATCTTTTACTTACGAAAAAAAAACCAAAACAATCGTATTGTCTTTCAGCTGATGATGAAGACGGTGAAGAATTACTACAACGATTAGCAACACGTCATTATTACAGCTACACAGCAGCCCTTGGTGTGACCGTTGGCGTCGGATGTCTTCTTCTTGTGTTAAATATGCTCATTTTTGCCGGCATCTATTATCAACGAGATCGCGATCGTCGCCGCCAAAATAATACCAATAATGTGCGCCATTCACGCTCCAATTCATCTCCATCCACAGAGACAATACCAATGTCTCAGCGACCCTCAACGCCAGGAAGTTCAGCACGTCAATCACCATTAATTAATCGTAAAGAAAAACACAATGAACTGCCGCCAACTTATACAGTAGTGCCGAAAAGTCCATCACTGCCATTAGATGCAATACATCAGCCACGTTTCCATGAGGGTACATTAAGGAAAGAGAAACCACCGCCACCGGTGCGGACATCCAGTAATCCACCAGGTGGTACGGTGAAAAAACGTGTACAAATTCAAGAAATATCCGTATAGCAATCGGATATTGAGGGTCAACGGTATGACGGCTCTCATAAATTTAATAAACCTGATTTAACACCGGAACATGAAGGTTTCGAACAATGTGATTTGGTGTCAGTGCAGTTATAACAGAGAAATGATTGTGTTATTATATACTATTCGGATTAGTACCATTTTACTTCATTTTTCCACAAAATGTTATTCATCTCTCCTGTGTACAGTTCAGTCTACGTAAACAAATATATGTAATTATATTAATTATTTCAAATGAATTACGTATACAATTGTAGAACCATAATAAAGAATATACTGTATATACTCGTAAATATAATATTAAACAAATTGAACATTTTGTATGTGAGACTATAATAAATTTTTATTACTGTTGATCTTTAGTATAGAATTTAATTACTTGTAACATATATTATAGCATTATCCCCTAGTTTTACAATCATAGGTTCATGGGTTAACATGAAGTTTGGGTTTACCCGGTATATATTTATGTAACAACTGTTGCTGAACACCTATTTGTAACCAAAATAACTAACCAAATTGTAAAACTGGAGGTAATTGTTGTTTGTCTTTTTTTTAAATCCTTTTTGTTTATATTGTTATTATGTTATGGTCAATATTTGAAATTGGCACTAACATAAAATGTAATATACTTGTAAAACTATTTTAATTCAATAGTTGTCTTTAATTTTCCTAAAGAAAAACTGTTAAAAAACAAACAAAAACCTAATAATGTCATTTTCAAATCATTTTTGATATGCTTATTGAGTTTTAAATAGTAAAGATCTAATTTTCATGGATTAAACAGTCATACTGAATCAAATTCTTAACTTAATCATAACAGAATTCATGAAAATTTGATATAGTCAATTACATTTCTATGAGCACACCATATTTTGTATTTTGTGTGGTACTCACTGCGTATTTGGCAACATAAGAAGCATTCATACGTAATTTTCATTTTAATTTCATCACTAATTAGATATTATTTTACATAATCGTTCACAATTTTGAGAAAATTACATAATGTAAAGTAATTATATTAAATGGAATAATTATGTCATGTTTATTAATATATTCATTTATAGTTTAATTTAATTTATTTAGTTAAAAATAAATTTATTGTTTAATATGCGTATTCCATATATAATATTAAATTCGTATTAAAACCGATCAATGAAGTATTTAAAAAATAATTGTATTAGTAAAAACGAATGTATTAATTGCAGAACTTGCTTTTCTGAACGCGTCCACTAGATAACTGAATAACAAAACAATTGAAAAAACAATGTATAGTCATCAAAGAACTTGTTTTTCTAAAGATTTTTAGAGATGAATCACACATGATTTAGAAAATTTTACTAGTGATTTAAACCATCTTTTAAAAAATTGATGTAAAATGTTGAATGTGGTGTGCACATAACAATGAAATTGACTCTACTAATATGTGATTACATGTTTTAAAAAATATATTGTTGTAATTTTACTTTCTTGTAAATATTCTATTGTATATAACAAAATTATATTCAAATAAAATAAATAATTTATTTGCGATTCTATATATAAATAGATTGTTTTAAATTTACAACCAATACATTCACGATATGAAAGAATAAAAAATTTCCTAACAATTATTGCTTTTTCAAAATTTTCCTTGCAAATGCTGCCATCTGTAGGTCTGTATCTAATTTCGACTATGAGCCTGAAACTTTCATTGAGCTTTAAGACTGTTTACTACCACATGGTAATACGACCTTTGGACTCTCATTCACTGGATGGGGCCACATAGCATGAATGAATAATATGAATGATTGTCAAAACGGGAATTGTAGTGGCACAGGCGCTGTTTATTGTTAAAAGCGTCTTATACGAAATCAATAACATGTTGTTTAGTGTTAAAGCCGAAGACAGATTGTCAGTTGTGTAATTCAAAAAAAATACAGTAAGTAAACAATAACTTTTTCTCACAAAAATTGTATTATTTCATATTAATAATATTACTGACTATTTAAACATATTACTTGTAAGCTGTTATTTCATAAATACAGTAAAAATTGTTGACATATTTAAATGTATTTGCCGCATGTGGGCGTAAAACTGTCAAAATTACAATTGGATAACGTAAAACGTTATAATTTTCATATTCGTATTGTTTAAACAATTGTCTTATTAGAATACCAATACGACTTTTTAGAAGAGATTGTTGACCGTACAGCAACAGCTAATAATCTTGCCTACGCAGACAATTTCTTTTTTAGTTATACATTTCTTTATTTTACTATTACTATTACTTTTGTAATTAATTTTATGGTTTTATCACTTAAACATATTGGAATGCAACTTATTTGCACCGATAGTTAAATTTTAATTGGTTGCAATTAATGTAATAGGGTTGGGATTAAAGTACTTGTGATTTTTGTTTAAAGCCAATGTACTCTCATTAAAAGCTAATGATCTTTAAATACCTGACGTGGTTTGTTTACTAAGTAGGCAATGTGCGAATTAAATTTTCGTGAAGAATTATTTGTTTTAAATTTTTTTCATATATTCATAGTTGATTTTTCGTAATGCCTACTTACACACTTAATGGTACTTTTAATTAAACAGCTCTTTTTTCGAAATCAATTCAAATAAATTAGTTGTTCATCTTTTCAAACAAGTTGCTCAATTGCCGACTGAACTTCTTTTTAAATCCCCCTCTTTCACATGTACAGTAATTAAATAATTAAAGTATGTCTTATTGTTCGAAAAATTTTCAACATCAATTACTTAATGAATTAGGTACTGCAGTAATAATAATCCAACTAACTATAATAATATATAGCTAGTTGTTCGTAATTTTCTCGGTACTAATGATTGTGTAAATAATGTGTAAGTTAGATCCGTTATTATATTGTTTGTAGTGTCAGCATGTTTACGTGTAATATTCGTTTTCTTTTATTGCATTTTAGAAAAGAATGAAGAATATGCAACTTCTACGCGAGTCCGGTTTTAGAGTTTAGATTTCGCATCCGGAAACCAAGTCTGCTTTCCATTTGATTAGAACTATGTCATCGTATAAACAAAACAGAATAAATTTAAACAATTTTCTATGATAAAAAAACATACACGAGCTATATAACTACTATTATAGATAAATATTATTTTTTTTACAAAAGATTTATCAAATTATTGCAGCAATAAATTACTAAGACTGATATCGAAATATTTTTGCAAAATAATGCAATTTTTTGCAATCAAAAATCATTTACAACGAATTGATTCGTTTTTAATGTTTCCCTGTCAATCATCTTATTCAACTATTATCAACTATTTAGCAGAACACGATGATAATTAAAAGGTTTTAAATCGGTATATTTGTTTACAAGTTTCATTAAACTTTTGTGCAATTTGCAAACGAATGTTAAGATAATAGATAACAATTTTTCATGAATGAATGTGGTGTATGTAAAATGTCAAAACATAATATATATATATATATATATATATACCGTGACGTCTTTCACTCTAATTGAATACCATTATTTATCAATGCCTACAATATTGAACTTCATCACATTTTCAGGCCACAATCGTCAAAAATTTATCTAAATTGTTTTACTGAAACATTCCATAAATTACAACAACCTTGAAATAGACAATAATTGTTTTGTAACAATGTGACAATTTTATAATGTGTATGCGGTTTAAAATATATCGACTTTACAATATATTTCATTATAAATACTCTTGCATTTTATGAGATATATAATTTATTTTATGTGTATTTGTGTATACGAATTGTTAAAATGCCATATTGTTGTTAGTAATAGTGTAGTGTTGTATTAACTATAAAAATACGACTATTCTGGCGTCACAGTTATCACTTTCTTGTAATGATAATATACCAACAGATATGAAAATCATCGAAAACGACCCCATGAAGTCTAGTATTTGTGTGCTATATACATACTTGTAATTAAGTAAATTTTATACTTATTATAATATTTTATATAGAAATGGCTGGAAACTGGTTGCGGTTATAG
>SSSI01008737.1:0-15633 GCA_004796505.1 Oryzaephilus surinamensis | reverse complement strand
ATATACAAATATTTACTAAAAATATACTTGAAATAATGTGAGTTTTCAAATGGAAAAATGAGGTTTTTCCGATTCAAAAATAGAAAAACTATTTACACTATTTTAATGCCTGAAGTATTTAGAGTAATATTTCATAAAAAAATTTGACCATATTTTTCTTATAAGTTTTCTATAAACGATTTTCCATAAGACTGCATATACAAATATTTACTAAAAATATACTTGAAATAATGTGAGTTTTCAAATGAAAAAATGAGGTTTTTCCGATTCAAAAATAGAAAAACCATTTATACTGTTTTAATGCCTGAAGTATTTAGATTAATATTTCATAAAAAAATTTGACCATATTTTTCTTATAAGTTTTCTATAAATGATTTTTCATAAGACTGCATTACAAATATTTACTAAAAATATACTTGAAATAATGTGAGTTTTCAAATGGAAAAATAAGGTTTTTCCGATTCAAAAATAGAAAAACTATTTATACTATTTTAATGCCTGAAGTATTTAGAGTAATATTTCATAAAAAAATTTGACCATATTTTTCTTATAAGTTTTCTATAAACGATTTTCCATAAGACTGCATGTACAAATATTTACTAAAAATATACATGAAATCATGTGAATTTTCAAATAGAAAAATGAGGTTTTTCCGATTCAAACATGTGAATAACTATATTTTTAAATAAATAAATCATAATTGAATATGGTAAAAGATTTAAAATTTAGTTTTTACAATAATTAATATGTTCGGAGTATAATAGAGCAGAAATTAACCAAAAAAGTGTACTCCGAGTACACATTTTGTACTCCAAACCATAACAGAGTGTTCAAACGAACAGACCTAATAATTTGGTAAGCCACGCCCATTCGGGCGTGGCTTATTGTGCGATGTTGCCACATTTAAATCGGCTGCTAACTTTCGGCTGCCAATTTCAGTCCGGTGCTTTTTTCCTATTTAAATAATTGACATGCAGATGGCAGATGGCACCGATGGCACTTAGAGATGGCACTGTAGTTCGAGCATTAATTTGACAGAAAAACGCAAACGCTAGGTTATATTTTTATTTATTTTTTAAGAAAATTATTTAAAATTACTTTAAAATGCATAAAACATTTAATAATGAATATTGTGTCGCTTTGGAATGCAAAGACCTACAAGCAAATGCTATGGCAGTGGATAATACAGGCTCTTTTGTACTATTAGCAGGGTATACAAATTATACAATGCAATGTGTAAAAATTAATTCAATTTGCAAATATCTTTAGCCGAAGAAATATTGCAATCAAGTCATTGAATGCAGAAAAAGACCCAATATATAAATGCCCAAGACAGAGTAAATACGATGTTAATTGCGCTGAATGGAATCCAACCGAACACCGCAAAGAGTTGTGTGCAATATCAGTCAGTTTTGTACAAATTAAATTATTTCTATAGTTTAATAACGTATATTACAGAGCAATCAACGATTAGAAGTGCTCACATGGCATCCAAATGGTGACTTAATTCAAACAAACTCGCTACGAGCTCACACAAGAGTAATCACTGATATCAATTGGCATCAATTCGATGCAAATTTAGTTACTTCATGCTCTGTAGACACATTCATCCACATATGGGACCTAAGAGATGCCCGTCGGCCATCAATATCCTTGTCAGCAATTGCAGAAGCCACGCAAGTACGTTGGAATCGCCATTCATCGCATATTTTAGCAACAGCACATGATGGAGACATAAAAATATGGGATCAAAGAAAGGGCACATCCCCAGTACAGTATATTTCGGCACATTTAACAAAGATTCACGGTCTAGATTGGAGTTATAACAGCGAAAATCAACTAGCTACATCTAGTCAAGATCATACAGTGAAGTTTTTCGATACATCGAATCCTCGTCGGCCGGAATATGTTTTAACGACAAATGCACCAGTTTGGCGAGCACGATATACACCTTTTGGTACTGGTTTGATTACTGTGGTGGTGCCACAGTTACGCAGAGGCGAAAATAGTTTACTATTATGGAACACGACTAACCGAACAACTCCAATGCATACTTTTATCGGACATCGGGATGTCGTTTTAGAGTTTCAATGGAGAAAACATAAAACAGGCGATAGAGATTTTCAATTAGTTACATGGTCAAAAGATCAAACATTGTTAGTATGGAAAATCGAGCCATTTTTACAAAAATTGTGCGGTTTTGAGCCCGAGGAAGTGCGTGATATAGACGAAGAACTTTCAGATAATCACCTCAATGTAGAACATCAGATTGAGTTAAATAAAAGTCATCGTAAATCGTCTCCTCGCGTTCAACCACTGCAACAAGAGTTTTCTCTAATGAACGTACAAATTCCGAATTTAGACGTTAAAAAAATGGATATTACTTCGCGTACGTGTAACGTTCACGTAAACATTAATAGTTTCAGTATATATTTGGAAGTTTCTTTTCCAAATACTTATCCATTTGGTATTTCGCCTATATTTCATATAGCACCAAATTCGAATGTTAGCGACAGTATCGGTATGCAATTATTGCAAACATTAAACCAATTGGCACAACAAAGGGTGGCAAAAAATCGTACATGTTTGGAGCCTTGCTTACGCCAAATGGTTACAACATTAGAAACATTGTCAGCCAACTTAAAGAACGACGTTAATTTCGATTCAACTTATAATCTAGAGCCGGGTCCTGTCCTCGGCGGTTACAATGATGCCAATATTCCGTTTCCTCGTACATCCGGTGCGAAATTTTGCTCAGTTGGCACTTTGGTGTGTTTTGGACGTCCGTTAATGGCTCGCCGTATTTCCACCACGAAATCTGAGCCACAAACGGGAATTCCAAGGGCTTTGAGTGCCCTGGCGAAACGTACAAGCGATCATATGACTGTCTCAGCATATTATTTTCAAAGACAACGTAGTAGAGTTAAGAATAGTACTTCTAAATTAGCAAAGACCGTGGTACATATTTATGATGCTTTGGGATTATTTTACGTAAATAAACAACTCGGTGAAGAGTATATTTTGGATGGAGATGTGGTGCAAGTGTGTAGACATAATGCGAATGTAGCAAAATGTACGACTGGGCGATGGGATTTGGTACAATCGTGGCAATTGGCTGAATTAGTGGCACAATCTTTACAGAATGATGAGGAATCGTATTGGTCGAATCATCCTTTCGGATATCAGTTGTTACAATCGCTGTTAGTCTTTCTATTTTCACGTTAAAAAATTCCTTTATTGATAATTATTTGTTCTTAGAATATCTCATTACGCCCTACAATCGGATATACAAATGGCAGCAATGTTGAGCTGTATTTTTGGGAAAATTCAAGATCATTTCACGGCAAGGAAAAGTTCTTTGAAATCATTATTATCACTTGGTGTAAGTTAATATCATTCATATATTTTTTTTGAAAACAAATATTTTTCTTCAAATATGTAAAATTTATTTTATAGCATCTAATACCAGGGAAAAAATGGTTTAAGGTAAATTCAGTGTTTAAAAGACTGTTAACTAACTAAAAGAGTTTTAGTTTTGTTTTAAATTTGTTAATTTTTCAGCTTATTTATTTATGTCTTAACACTAATATTTGCATTTTTCCCAATATTTATTTTATTTGATAACATTGCTTCGTTTTGTTTGTTATTGATATACTTTTGACATTGAATTTGTTTATAATTTTTATGTTTTTATTATAGTCTGGTGGTTCACCGTATCATACAATTCCACCAGCAGATGTAGTAGCTGATGGATGGGTATTACCAACGCTTAAATCCACTCGTTCCACATCTTTAGACAATTTACGTTTAGATTCAGTACAATTAGCCGAACCAGAACCAAATCCAACATCAAACTTTTACGAATACTATAAATTAGCTTACGCTGAAACTTTACATCGTTGGAATCTACTATATAAACGTGCCGAAATCATAAAATACATGTGTATACCAGCTGAACAACATAAAGGGGTTGAATTTCTAGTGGAATGTATAAATTGTTTTAAATCATCGAAAAATTCCTGTTGTAACAGTTGTAAAAAGTTTCCATTAAATTGTATTGTATGTCATATATCTGTACGCGGTTTGGCGAATTGCTGTGTCTCGTGTGGCCACGGCGGTCACACAAAGCATTTACAAGAATGGTTCGAAACAAAGAATTTATGCCCTACTGGATGTGGTTGTAAATGTTTAATAGATTCAAGGGGAATTTTTGAGCCTTAAAATGTGATAATTTTTTAGTTAAATGTTTTTGTGATATAAGTTTTTAAGTTTCTTTAACAGGGTTACAATAGATAAAATATATTTGTAAACTATTTATTTAAAAATAAAAATAATATATTTAAAATTTGTTTCTATAATTTGTCAGCCATAATCGTGGTAAAACTCTAAAAGATCTTGTTGTCAATGCAGGATGTAAAGGATCGTAATCGAATCGTTGAATTTTCATTAAATATTCATCAACGAAAACAGCTGGCAGTAATGCAGCTCTGCCTTCTTTTGGGACACTTTCTAATAAACTTCTGGCTTTGGTTAAATGTTGATGAGCCCTACTGGCTACTTCGTACACGCAATCGTTTAATTTTTGACTAGATTTTAATCGCAGCAACTCTTCTTGACTAATATTATGTTTATATAATATATCTCTGGGTATTGTTATAAAATTTATTCGCTTTGTATGTGGAATACTTCTACAATTCCACACAAAAATAAAATATTTTTGTTTATTTTCCACTTAAAATTTACCTTATTTGTTGTACAATTCCTTGTGCTTTTCCTAGATGCGATGCAGCATGATCTGCGTGAACATTTTTCACGCCACAACCCTCTAAAATTAAATAATAGACATTTGATACTGATTTCTCAACATACTTTTCCATATCTTCTAAATTATTAAAGCTAGTTATGTTAAATTGTTCCTTTCTGCTTGAGATTAATGTTTGAAAGTATCTTTTTGTTAGTTTTGCTTTACGGTTTGCCTAAAATAGGGTTCAATTGAGATTTTATTTCCATTTTATATAAGAGACAAACTTTAAACAACTCTAAAGCAATTGGGTGTTTAGGAATATCTCGTAAATCATTCGAATAGCATTTCTCTAATGCATCTTCCCAGAATTTTAAGCGCATTAAGCCTATATTTGGTTGAGAAACTTGCTCTGCCACTCTGGCTACTTCTACATTGAAACCTCTAATTGCTAAAGCACAAGAACGTGCTGAATCTTTTAATAATAAAGTACAAACAAAGTTTTCGTAATCATTTTGCCTACAGAAAAAAAACAATTTATGATAACAGACTAGTCTTAAGGGTTGTTTTTCTTACTTAACAGTGTCCAGACAATATTCTGCTGAAGACTGACTTTTATGTCTCTGTAATTTTATCTTAGATAATTTTAATAAACGATTTCCACTAATTTTATTCATATTTCTATTAATTTTGTGAGAACCAAAAAAAGTTCAGACTTAGAGGTTATGTTTATATACTTAATAACTTAATTCTTATTAAGGATAGGAATTGAAATCAAACAATTGACTAAACTTGTTCAATTATTATTTGTTATACGAATAAACATGTTTAATTACTACAGTTAATTCAGAAATATTTAAAAAAATTCAAAATAATCATTAAGAAAATAGTTGTTTTACAGATTTCTGTAATTTTTATAAAGTCAGTCCGCAAAAATCAGCTGTAGTTGTTTTATAAATATCAATTATTTTTCTAAACGTTTCCAGTAGTTAAAAAAATGTGATAATAATTATCATATCAAATCTAATACAATCAAAAAGGATTAATAATCGATCAAATAAATACTTATGGATATAATACAAATGCGTAAATCAAATTAAAATGGGGCACCACTTTGTAAGTTTACCTTACATTTCAATTAATTTAATGGAGCCCATAAAAGTAGATTATCAATTAATTAAGTAAACTTAACCATTTGGTGGATTCAATTTCATATATAATATATGACATCATAACAATATACAATAATGACATCTTAAATAAATTTATTTTGACTTTATCTAATCTATATTTGTGGATTAAATTCACTGTGTACAATCTCCTTTTTCAAACTTATAAAATTCTCTGTATATTGTACCTATATAATCCTTAAACAATCAGTCCACACTAACATGTCCAGCGATACAGATTGGCAACAATCACCTTGTAAAAATTTACATCCACATTCAGATAGAAACAAAGAATTATATTATGAAGATATTCAAATAACAAATTTACAAGTTTCGCATCCTGGCAATTTACTCCGTTTATGTGAAAGTTTAAAAAACAGTTCAACAAAACGTTTAGAAACGAAAATTAATACATATGTAAGTTTTATGTAAAAAATTAAATACCCTATGAATATAAATCCTTTGTAGCTAAAACATGAAACGAATTCAGAAACAGTATTTTTGATAAATATATTAAAAGTATCTGACGAAGCTGTTATACAAGCAGTATCTGATGAAATAATTGAGCCCTGTGTTCGTACAAGTTTGAATGACGATGCAATCAATAATTTAATCGAACTAAAAGATAATCAATTAAAAACGGCTACTGAATTAGATGAAAAGATCGTTACGCTAATACGTGAAACTGTACAACAAGATGTTACCGAAGTTGTTACTCTTCCAGTAATAAAACCGACAAAATGCACAAACGATTCTCCTGGTTGTTCAACGATTCTACCAGTTTATTTAGTTTGTATGGTGAAACCGCGTAAAGAAGAATCAATAATAACGAATTTAATTCGAGAAACTTTCCGATATTGTTTAACTTTATTACTAAATACTAGAGAATGCGAAGAAGAAAGACGTTTAAAACAACAATGCCAATCATTGTTGCTAGTTGCAAGGAAATTATTTTCACATTTGGGCGATTTAAGTGATTTGCTGAAAGAAATTATGTCCGAAGCAAGGCGTTTAACGAATGCAGAACGATGTTCGTTGTTTTTATTGGATCCAGATCATATGCATTTAGTGGCGAAAGTATTTGATGGGGTGAGTCCATCGGAGAATCACACCGAAGTACGAATCGCCAAGGATCAAGGCATAGCAGGTACATAAAAAACTGGTTTTATGTATCTTTCCACGTTTTCAGATTTTCGTTTTGCAGGACATGTTGCAGCAACTGGCCAAATGCTGAATATAAAAGACGCTTACAAACACCCTTTATTCTATAAGGGTATGGATGAGGCAACCGGTTTTAAAACACGCAATATATTATGTTTTCCAATACGCGATGAAGATAATATTGTTGGTGTTGCACAATTATGTAATAAAATTGATGGCAGTTTTGATTATTTTGATGAACAAGTGGCGAATGCGTTCAGCATTTATTGTGGTATATCAATAATGCACAGTTTAGTGTATAAAAAAATACAAGATGCACAAGCACGTAGTAAATTGTCGAATGAACTGATGATGTATCATATGCAGGTTTGTATTAAATGGTTTTTATCATACTGGATGATTCACGTTTATTATTAGGTGAGCGACAAAGACGTTGGAAACGTACTACTATGTCCAAATCCACATTCACATGCCGATTTTGATAAATTCACTTTTGTACCACGAAAAGTATTAGCCAAAGAGACACCGTGTTATGTATTGAAAATGTTTAATGATTTGAATTTCATTGAGAAATTCCGTATAAAAAAAGAAACGTTAACACGTTTTATATTATACGTAAGAAAAATGTACAGAGATGTACCATATCATAATTGGTTGCACGCTTTTTCCGTTGCACATTTTGCTTATTTATGCATAAAAAATTTTGAATTACTTGAAAAAGGCTACTTAAGGTAATTTTACGTTATGAAAACATTTTGTTTCTTTCATATAAAATTTCTTTCCAGTCATTTAGAAGCGCTTGCTTTATTGGTATCGTGTTTATGTCACGATATTGACCATCGTGGCACAACAAATTCATTTCAACAACAATCAAACAGTGTTTTGGCCAGTTTATATTCAAGTGAAGGCTCAGTAATGGAACGTCATCATTTATCACAAACATTATGCACTCTAAATACAGAAGTTCGTTAGGAAACGTTTATAATTAAATCGTATATTTAACATTTCTAATTACAGGGTTGTAATTTTTTGGAATCATTAAATCGACAAGACTATATAACTTGTTTGGATCTCATAAAAGACATGATTTTAGCAACAGATCTGGCAACTCACTATAAACTACACTCAAAACAGCAAATAATGGCAAACGTATTTTTTTTAATGCTAAATCATTTATGAAATGTTTAATATTGAATTTTAGGAGGGTTATTGTCGTGAAAAACCAGAGCACCGTTACTATTTATCGTCGTTATTAATGACTTGTGCCGATTTATCTGATCAAACGAAAGATTGGTCAGAAGCAAAACGGGTAGCACAGATGATTTATGCGGAATTTTTCACACAAGGTGATATGGAAAAAAAGATGGGGAAAAAACCGGCAAATATGATGGACAGAGAAAAAGCTTCAATACCAGATCATCAACTAGAATTCCTTAAAGAATGTTGTTTGTGTATTTATAAGTAAAAGAAGCACAATGTTTCCATTGTAGAATTATTCCACGTTAAATTTATTATTTTTAGATTGTTGGCAACGTTATTTCCCGAAGCAAATATCCTTGTTGAATCAATTCAACGTAATATTATATGTTGGGAACAATCTAAACGTGTATTTGATCGTTTATGTACCCTTGGTAAAACTTCGTACGAAGTTTTGGCTGGCGATGATCTTGATTTGGAAATAAATCCATTGACTATGAGAAAATTTAATTGAAGCAATATTTAATAAATGAATTTGGTAATTATGAAACAGAAGAAGAAAACTTTTAAAAGACAAACGCAATAAAATTATTGATTTCTACTATTTAATACCATTATAAAGCTTTAAAATTATATCACGTAAAAGTGAATTTAATGTACCTGCTATTTATTAAACTAAAATTGTTTTTATGTGGGCTTTGTTATCATTATGTGAAAGTACATATTTCCCTTTTGTTGTAATACTAACATTGTTATGTTTGCCCAAAAGCAAAAAAGAGAATTGTGATAACATATTGTATGAAAAACGAATCCAAATAAATGTACTAAACCAAAAAGTTTGTTTTATTTTTTATTTTAACTAGAAAAACAGTAAATAGCTTTCAACTTGGATTTAAAGTACTATTTTTCTTCTTATTAGTTTTGATTAAATTTTCATAAAAATGCATAAATTGTTTATGACTTTTTGTTAATATGTGTAAACTATCCAATTTTATACCTTGTGCTTCTAAGTCTTTTAAACGATTCCTCGTCGTTTCTACACTATGTAATAAAATCTTAGGTGCACGGCATATATGTATCGGTTTGTACCCTTGACTACATAAAAAATCGATTATTTCTTGCATTTTCTTTAAACTTTTCCCTTTTAAAGCGGGATGTTTACTTATAAGCAGTTTTGCTGTTTCTTCATTACAATCCAAAGTTTCCGATAAATATTCAATTAAAGAACCGTTTCCCAGTATTGTTTTATTATCGGTACGGCGTTGAATATATCTATAAATTTAATTCAGGACATAAAATGTCATTAAAAATTGTATTTGTTACATACTTTTCAAAAATCTCGGGCTGTACTCGAACCATCCACGTTTTAAGTTCTTCTAAGTTGTTATTTCTGGCATAGTCTAGTTTTTCTTTGATATTTTCGTAATTATACGCTAAAATCCATTGGTCTTTTTGAACATCTCTAATCCCAATACCGTATTCTGTATAACAAATATTTTGCTTTTAAAATAAAAATTAAAGAATGAAGTATTAAATACTTTGCAGTAAATTTAAAATTTCCTGTGCCTTTTTCAAATCCAGGAATATTAAAAATTGCCGTTTAACGATATTCTCACATATTTCCTTTACATCCAACTAAAAAATGCTAATATCATTAATCGAATATTTGAATTTTCGTGTAAAAATTACTTGCAGTAGTTTCGACAATGTATTAATCCTGTCTTCACTTAAATCTCTTTCAATTAAAGCCTCAAACTTTGGCAAACTTAAATTAGCTAAATAAATGATGTCTTTTACATTATGATGAAGTAATTTTAATTTTTCTAGCTTCAAATCTAAGTGTTTTTCACCCAGTAAATTAACGTTCTCTAAAATCACTCGGCTAGAAATGCCGTTTGCAACTAACGTATAAAAATTGCGAGTTAAATCACTGGTGTCGGTTACTTGCAGCTTTCTGTTGTTTAATAATATGTTATGTGCTTTTCCTGAGGATATTTTTAGCAAATTTTCCAATGTATTCTTCAGTTTTAAGGGTCTTACATTGTTAAATTCTTGAACTTTACTATTAAGCAAAGCACAATTATGTAAATTTCTACTGGGTAATGAAATTTCCGATTGAATAGTCTGTTTTGTTTGCCATTTATAACAATTTTCCAGTATTTTTAATATAAAATTCTTTCTTCTCATAATTTTACGCAATATAATAAAGTGGGGTTAGATAATTAGTAGATCAAATTGACAAAATTAAATACGTGATAACTACTATTGTTTTTGGGTAGTTATAATAAAATTCGAAAATAGTTCAAGTGCCCTGACAATTTTTATCTCTTGAAAATGCCAACAAATTTTTGAAATTTGTAAAAAATACGATAATTTCGTTATGGAATCGACTGATGATGATATCGTTGATCAAATAACAAACGATGGTCTTAGTTTTATTTAAAAATTGTGATTATATACTAATTAGACTGATTGCAGAGTTTTATAAAGGCTTTTTGTCGAATGACGTCAGTCAACAATTAACAAAATCCCTCACGATTACTGAACAAGTAAAGAAATTGGGCGATGGAATTGATCAATTAAATCGTGAATTACAAAAACAGGTGATGGAGAAGCATGATGATTTACTAAGACAAGCAAATCATGCTACTAAACTGGAGAACTGTTTAAGTACAATGAATGTACATGTACAGAATTTACTGGCAAATGCAGAACGCCTTAAAAACCAGGTACTTTCTTAAATTATTCCACAGAAAGTGTTTTTAAAGTATATCCAGATTGTAGTGCCTTATAATGCATTGGAATCGCACACGAAAGTATTAGAACGTTTGCATTTAGCGAGTCACATATTACGACAAGTTACAAGAATACAGCAATTGAGTAAAAGATTATCAAATACCAATGATCCAGTGCAAAAGGCAACTGTTTTACAAGAATTAGAACAATTGGCTTCTGATCCAAATTTGAAGGATATTGATATAATTACGGCAGAGTTTCGTAATATTCGTAATCAGCAACAAAAAGTTGTAAAACTTGCCACTGGGACACTCAATCAGGGTATTATTAACGAAAATACCACCCAAATAACAACAGCTTTACAAATTTTTAACAATTTGGGTACTTTGCAAGAGACTACCACAAATTTAATTGAACAAAATTTGGTAGAATGTAGAGAAATGTTAAAAACTGCATTTGAAGTAAATTCACAAGTAATGAATCCATCATTGAAACCAAAAGGGCCTGGAAAAGTGGCTTTGTCGTCATCACAAGGTTTTCGTAATAAAATATGGACTGAATTAGAACGGATTTTCACTGAAGATATTTACCAAATTTGTAAACAAGTACAAAAATATTATTTAGAAATTTTCTACGAAATATTAAATATTTCATTTTAGATAAAATTTTTACAAACGACCATAAACGATATGAATATTACAGTTAATTTTAACGTTGCACAAACCTTTTGGTTAAAATTTGGTGAAATGTTACAAGATGAAATAAGAAAATCCTCTGCAGCCATACAACAGATGTTAGAGGAAGATTATCCAAATATTTTAAAATATTTTTACGAGATGACTAATAAATTAAAATATGATGAATATAGTTTTAAGTATAAAAAACATTCGAATAATAAATCATTTTTTAACTTTTCTGATTTTAGTCGTAAGGTTCTGGAAAAATATGAAAACTCTTATTTATCGTCTTCTTTAACACATTTACTGGATCCAACACAGGCAATGTTCAACAATATTGAACATAATAATATACCAACACACGATCAAATCGACTCTTTAATACGAGTTATCACCAGTGAATTGAGTGTGGCTTTAATAGAAGAACAATTAAGCAACAGAGTAGCAAAAAATGTAGCAAAATGTATTAAAATGTTCGGTGTAAAAACGGAACAACAATTAGAAACAGGACCGGAAGCTACACAAGTAATTGGCAATTTAAATTCTGGTCAACAAAGAAATCTTCAACTGGCTAACAGTTTATTTTATTTACAATCGCAAATACAGAGAATGTTGTCGAATATGAGAGACAGTTTGTCAGAATCAAGTATTGTTATTATAAATGAAAGTCTAAAGAATTTGGAAACTTTAATGGGCGCCATAATTCAACCATTAGTTGGTAAATTATAGACATTTCAAGGAAATCGACGTGCTAATAAATTTGTTTCAGTTTCAATAAATTCTGTAATCGAAACAATTGTTATAACAATTCATTTGGAAACTGATTGGAATAAATTACAAGTGCAATCAAACAAAAATATTGTTCCATGCAGTCCTTATATGAGAGAGTTGAGTCAATTTATAAATCGTGTTTATAACACGTATTTAATGAATTTTGAGAACAAAGAAGTGCTATCAACAAAGTGAGTCATAACAAGTTTTTTTTTTGTAAATTATGATTAATGTGAGAGAAAATTAGATGGTTTTAATTAAATTTCTAGATGCAGTGAAATTGCAATACGTTGCATCGAACTATTTGTGCGACATTCAGCTTTACTACGGCCCATTTCAAGTGGTGGTCGACAACGTCTTCATTCAGACTATTTACATTTAGAACATGCCTTAAAAATAATCTGTCCGCAGTTGAGCGATTTAGGCCGACCGTATCGTTTATTGAAATCAATGGCTTCATTAGTTACTTTATCATACACGGAAATTGTTGAAAGTCAAATACAGGGCGGTGGAATTTCCGTACCACACAGTACAGTATTATTAATGCTGTTTTCATTCGCTAGCAGTGAACTAGCTAGTCCACATCAGAATACCAGTTGGTCATTACCGAAAATTTCTGCATGGTTAGATGAACATCCTAACGAATCGGATCGTTTGGATTTAATTGCCGGTGCTTTACAACGATATGAAAGTCTTGTTAGACAAAAAAATTCCGTAAATTACGATCCTGTGTATCCAGTTATGTCGGAACTTTTAAAAATTGCAATGACTAATAAAATTTAATATGTATTTTAGTAATAAAATTACAATTTTTGCTCTATTTTTTGTTCTTATTGTACATTTTTTGACTGAACTTTATTCGTTTGTGAATTAAAGTAAACGAATAAAGCAACTGCTGAAAGTCGAGCTTGTAATTCTTGTTGACTTAAATCGTGCGCCCATTCAACACGTCCCCATCGATTCGTTTGATATTCTTCTTCTAAACGACTTAATAAAACTGCTTTTTCAGGCGGTATAAATCGTTCTGTACAGGCTAATGTTAAGATAACTGATTTTAATGTGTCTACACCATAAACAAAACCATTTACAGCGGCAAAATTATAGGAAAGTAAATGTTTTTGTAATGTTGCTTTATCTTTATCACTAGTCGGAGCTATATCCATTTCTACAGATTTATTTACGTTTACATGAAATCTTTTGTTAAACCAATCAATAATAGGATCCCATTCTTGTGTTTGGAGTTTAAATAAATCCGGATCCTCCTAAAATCTAATTATGTAGCGGGCATAAAATAAGTTTAAAAACTCGTTACATTTGCTTGGTATAAAACTGTATCTGAATCCAAATAATTAACTATATAGTTGACTATATCATATTTAGTTTGATTATGGGGATTATCTAGTACAGTATTGCATAGAGTCGTCTAAAATGTGGCAATTATTACTATAAGAAATTTTAAAAATATTGCCGTTGGTTACTAGATGCATATTACTACGAATTATATTGTTTTTTTGGGAATTCCATTCTGTCGCAACTGCTAAAGCTAAAGGTTCGTTATCCACAACAAATAAATTCCCTTTTGGTGTTTTTAATTTACGTTGATCTAAAGTTATTTCAAATTTTCCATTTTCGCTTCGCAATATATTGGTATTTTTATAAAAACGTTTTACTACAGCTAAAATAAAAAATTGGATTTTACTAAAAATTAATAAAATGCAGGACTGGTTTTCGTACCGTAATTTCTAATTGGATTATTTATAACTGTTATATTTGTTTTATTAATTAATTTTAAAAAGTTCCTCTTCCACATTATTTTTTTTCGAACATAACCTGAAAATAAAAAGTAAACAATAGTCCCTACAGAGTCCTTCATTTAAACTTAACATAATGTCTAATAGGTATCGCCAGCGTTGCCAACCCTACCGATTTATCGGTAGATCTACCGATTTTGAAAGTAATCTACCGATATACCGATTTCTGATCTCCTCTACCGATTTTTAGCAATTAATTTTGTCAAATGACTTGATAAAATATGTTTTTGAAAATGCAATGTAATTTCTTCCAATTATTTTAAATTTACTTTTATATTTATATCTACCATAGAGAAAGAATATGATATTTACAAATAATTTGAAAATTTATGCAACACTACACATATTAGTACTCAAAAATGATTCAAAGCGCTAGCGCTGCACAAGAGCACAAGTGCACAAGTGTATTGTGTATTGTGCGACTTTGAACCTTAACTTTACTGCATTGTGTTCTATTTTTGATTGCTGCGTATAACGTGTAAATTGTAATCACTGTAATTCGAAGTAGATTTTGAAATAAATAAAAAATATAAATAAATATGTCGTCATCTGATGAAAATGATAGTGAGCCGCAAAAAATTAAAAAAATTAAATATACTCAAAAATACAAAGAAGTATGGGAAAAAATTCCCGAATTTAAAGGGTGGCTCCAAAAAAGCAGAAAAAACGAACAATTCGCTTATTGCAAGTGTTGCGATAAAGAAATAAATATTAAAAGTGGAAAAGATTCATTAATTAAACATTGTTCCCGTAATATGCACAAAGAGAAATGTAAACAAATTGCAAATCAACAATCGATTAGTTCGTTTATGAAACCTGTCGCATCTGGTTCACAACAACATGAAATTAAAGAAGGTAATTAAGAAATATTTATCAATATTGTTTTGTTGATTACACGGATTTTTTAGCTGAAATACGTTTAGCAGCATTTATTGCCGAGCATAATTTACCATTCAATACCATGGAACACCTCCCAATTTTATTAGAGAAAATTTTTCCTGATTCAAAAATTGCCAAAGAGTTAAAATGTAGCCGTACCAAAACCACTGCAATAGTCAAAAATGTACTAGGGCGTCAAAGCTTTGAATCAACTTGCCAGGATTTGAAAAAAAAAAAATTTTCACTCATAGTCGATGAGTCAACCGACCTAGGTACAATTAAACACTTATGTTTAGTGGTGAGGTATTTTGATGACTCTAATAATATTAAGGATACTTTCTTGGGTTTAATTAAACTTTCTGGTGCTGATGCTGTGACATTGTATAACCATGTACTACAATTTTTCAATGAGTATGACATTCCTTACAAAGACAACTTGATAGGCTTTGCGTCTGATGGTGCAAATGTTATGTTAGGGTCAAAACATTCTT
>SSSI01008736.1:0-48458 GCA_004796505.1 Oryzaephilus surinamensis | reverse complement strand
AATTTTCGATAATAATACTGAATTAAGACATGCAATCATTAAAAATTTTAAAAATTTAAAAATTTGTAAAAACGTAAATAGTTCCATCTAGTCGATTTCAATGGAACTTACTATTGACTAAGTGGAGGAGACTATTATTAGTCCACTGTCAAAACTACCTCCTCTTAGACTTGAAAATGTCAGGGTCAATATTATTGAGTATGTTCATGTTTTTACTAAAAATTTAATAAAACAAGCTAGTGAATACTCAAGAAATTAATAGAAAACATGGCTCAAAGTACCACTAGTGGTACTTCATCTCGGAGACATGTAAGAGATCATGATACAGCATCAATAACATCTTCAAGAATTGCAGATTTAGCTGAGTGGGAAGCAAATGAGGTAAATTAATATGTTATTCAATACATTTTTACATCAATTTGCTTACTAGGCTTTACGACAAAGAGAGTTGGAGGAGGCGAAGGGCAGAGCAGCTCAAATGGAGAAAACAATGCGTTGGTGGTCAGATTGTACAGCAAATTGGCGAGAAAAATGGAGTAAAGTACGTAACGAACGAAATATAGCTAGGGAAGAATGTAAACAATTACGTGGTAAATTGGAGACAGCTTTAAAAGATACAAACACGTACAAACGCCAGAAAGATGAATTAGAAATACAAAATGATCAGTTAAAAAAAGAAATTGAAAAGATCCACATATTGTTATTAAAACATGCGGGTCAATTTGATAGTCAAATTTTTGAAGCATTAAGTGAGGATCCTTTGAAAGATTTTGTATTTAGTAATGGATCACCAGTAAAAGAACGTGAAAATGGTATCTCTTCGTCACATTCTAATCCAGAATGTGATAGTACGTCACTTCAAGAACAAGAAAGAGAATCCAGATTAGAAGAGTACGTTTTACAAGGTGCTGTACCACGATATGTCAAAGAAACTGAACGAAAATTAGCAAATTCCCCGGAAATAAATGTAGAAAAAACGAATGGTGAAACAAGGAGTCATTGTAATGATTACGATGACGAATATGTGGTACAAAAATTATCTATGTTGCAATTACGTTTGGATGAAGCCACAAAAACATTGCAAATTGAACGAGAGTAATTAACTTTATTAAATTAAAGGAAATGTTTTAATAATAATTGTTATTTAAGGGAAAAGTCCCAATTCAATAGGACTATTGAACGACTTACAAGTGAATTACAAGAAGCAAAAGACAAATGTGAAGAATTACGTGAAGCCAAACAAGATTCGATGCGGGAATTACTTTCAATTCAAGATGAACACCAAAAAGAATTAATGTTGATAAAGGCTGATCTACAAGATGAAGCTAATTCAAGAGAAGGAATGGATAAGAGATTAAACGATTTACGTGCAGAAGTAATTTTACATAATAAAATTTTAAATAAATATTGATTTTATTGTAATATTTTAGCTGGAGCGACTGCAAGCCGAAAATGCAGCTGAATGGGGTAAAAGAGAACGCTTAGAAACCGAAAAATTAGCTTTAGAAAGAGATAATAAAAAGTTAAAAGGCGAATTAAGAGATATGCAAGAAAGAATTGAACGTAAAGGCAGACCATTAACAAATTCTGATGCTGAAGTACGACATTTACAACAAGAGTTGTCTGACAAAACTAAAGTAACCAATTACTAACTATAACAAACTTTTTCATTAATTTTATTTTGTTTGTTAATTAGGAAATTACAGAATTACGACATTCCCATAATAAATTAAAGAAAATGGTACAAGATAAAATAACAGAACTAGCACATGCTGTTCGTCGTGCAGAACAATATGAGCAAGAAGTTAAAAAACTTCGTAGTCGTGTTGAAGAATTAAAACGGGACTTGGCAGTTGCTGAAGACGAATTAGATTCAGCATCAAACAATATAAGAAAACTACAAAGAAGTAACGATGAACTTCAAGAACAAGTTGACAGTTTTCAGGTTCAACTTCAACATTTACATACTAGGTACGAACAATATTTTTATAAAAAATACAACACATTTTTTGGGTTGGGTTTACTTTTGGTCTAAAAAATTCTTCCTTTTTTTTTTCTTGCTTTTTAACTAAAATTAGTATGGAAAAAGAGGATGGTGGCGAGGAGATGGCACATTTTGATGAAAATGAATGTGTAAGTATTTATGAGTTGACTAATATGTGTTTGTGAAGTACGGTCCGCTATTAACAATAAACTAACATTTTCAAAATATTTATTTTATTTCTTAAATTAACATTAAAGTACAATGTTTTAAATTTTTTGTGCAAATACGTTTACAGATTACGTAATAACTGTAGTTCCTCAACTCTTTTATCGCATCGTGGGACTCTTTTAACCGACAATGGTAGTGATGATGACGATGATTAATTAAGTTAATACCTATTTAGTAGCACTAATTTTCTCTAACCGATTCTAATTGTGTTCATATAAATGTTTATTTATTTATTTTAATTTGTAAAAAGATATATTTGTATATTTTAAAAAAGTTAACTTATTATTCATACTCTAGCACAGTGTGTGAATCATTGACATCTTTTAACTGATAAGTCTAAGGTGTGAATGCACACAAAATATATATTTGTATGTACTTATATGTATTATTTTATATTGATTTTTTAAAATTATATTTAAAACAATCACTGTATGTCACTATTTTTCCAGTGTACATCATAAAGTTTTTCTAATGGCACATTAAATGTAAGAACACAACTATATTAAATGTTAAAGATATTATGGCCTAGCTCTCTAAATTAACTAGGTGATCTGTAATGATTAATGACTGATACAAAATAGACTGATTTATTTTGTCATTCATTTAAATAATGTTAAAAGTAATGAATTTATGTAGGAAAATGGAAATATTTATAAAAATGAACATATTAATGTCTGTAAAATACGAAATTTTATGAATTCATAACCATATTTTACTTAAAACAATGAGAAAAGAAAAGAATATACAAGTACAATTTATTACATCAGTATGTATAAATGAATTTTATTCTCATTATAAAAAATAATTGGTTGTGAATTAATTATCTAAAATTATATAAAGTTATATGAAACTATTAGCAATAAACAGATTCACTTCACAGTCATCCGTGCACTGGTTAGTGCCTTATTTGTGATTTATTGAAAAATTAAACAAAACAAACAAAATATGAATTTTTCTCATTCCACAAACACTATATTGTTAAATAGCTCAGGGTACAGTATCATCTAATTTTGTGCCAATAAACATTAAATTAAAGTATTAGTCTTTTTATTGTTAAAGTATTTTAAAATTAAATTAATACATTAACATCCCTTCACGGTTCCATCTGGATTAGTTTTCAGTTTAGGAAAACATAATCGACCAGTTCCATTAAATACACACGTATTAGTAAACACACCACACGTTGATGATTGTGAATAATATACGCTGGGAGTTTTTTGGCCCGTTTTTAAATTAGTTGATCCAGTTTCAGATTTTGAAACAGACACAAAATTCGGAAGCGGTTTTCCGCTCTTTATTTGATACCTTATAGGTTGATACGTATATCCTGAACCATATCCATAATGGCCGTTTTTCTGAACAGTATTTGACGAAACTGTATAAATTGGCTGTCGATAAATTATTCTACCTTTTCCTGGACTCACAGATACACTTTGTGCTTGAGAATTTTTTCCTATTGTGAATGTATTTGGACCATTTGCAATTGATTTTACTCGACCACGAAATCCTAATGGAATTTGATATCCTGGGGATCCAGGTATCAATTCTCCGGGTTGTAAAATTGTTCCATCTTGAGGAAAACCGCTTTTACTTTGATAAACTGTTGCATCTAAATCTTCTAATGGATCCAAAACAATTTGCTGTC
The DNA here is from genome assembly GCA_004796505.1 of Oryzaephilus surinamensis. Taxonomy (NCBI): domain Eukaryota; kingdom Metazoa; phylum Arthropoda; class Insecta; order Coleoptera; family Silvanidae; genus Oryzaephilus; species Oryzaephilus surinamensis. The sequence goes on along the minus strand of SSSI01008736.1, from coordinate 44,601 downwards.
GTTGTGATTTAGAATTTTGTGCAATTATGCTTCGACTTCTAGTGGGTTTTTCTGTTACATCGTCATATTCTGCTTCCTCATAGTCATCATCTTTATAATCTTCCGGTATTTGAGTGGATGCAGTTTCCTCTTCTACTAATTTAGTGTAATCACTGTTTGTATTTCCACTTACTGCTGCATTTAAAGAATCGTTTTTGTCAGTATCTGTGACACTTTCAAATTTTAAAGGTACAATTGGCGTGAAACCTGTCGCCCTAGTTCTGTTAAAATTTGCACCTGATCCTGCTTGTGCAGCTCCGATATATCTTATACCTTTTCTAAATTTGCCTTGAATTTGTGACTGTGTTAATCCTCTGTTAACACCTCCTTGAGCACTTGCTGTTCCGCCACCTCTAAATGGTATTCTCTGATTCTCTTGCACATTTTCATCATAAGGTGTAAAACCGATTTGAGCTTGGGATGAAGTACTGCCTGGTCCATTTGATTGCGCGTCAGCCATACCGCCTTTATTGCTTGCTCTAACTTGCGTATGTGTACCGTGATTAACTCCACCAGTTTGAGCACTAGACATTGTGTCACCTGTTTCCGATGACAATACAACTTGCGCTTGACTCTGTCCTAATCCACCTCTACCTTGAGCTGAACTTTGTGCTCCATTTTTACCACCAGACACTTGAGTTTGCGCACCTCGCTTACCATCATCTGATCCTGCAGAGGCACTGAATGAACCACTACCAGTATATACACCAGAAACTTGTGATTGTGCAGTTCCACCACCGTAAGTCCCTTGTGCCTGAGCATTCGCTTGAGTTCCATTTGTATCTTGAAGCACAGAAGTTTGAACTTGTGAGTCTGAATCATCAGGAACCTGTTCTTCGCCATATCCACTTGGTCTTTGATAAGTTCCTGTTCCTTCACCTGGTCTTTGATATAACCCTTCTTCTCCAGGTCTTTGAAATCTACCAGTCCCTTCTGCAGGTCCTTGATATCCGCCTTCACCCACTTGTCCCGGTTGCTCATATAGTCCACCAGGTCTTTGTTGATATGTTCCACCACTTGGATATGTTTCTCTACCTTCGTCAGGTCGTTGATATATTCCTCCGCCTTCTCCAGGTCTGCCATACGTCTGACTTCCAGCTTCAGGTATATAATGTACGTCTGCCCCTTCCCCAGGTCGTTGATAAGTTACTCCCCCAGTTTCAGGTATATTGTATGAGACACCACCTGGTCTTACTTGAGTATCACCAGGTCTTTGATATCCATATGGTCCAGATGTTACCGGAATTTCTGTTCCAGGTCTTCCAGGATAGATTCCTCCGCCACCTTCTTGAGATCCTGGATATGTAACAGTTCCGTATCCTCCTGGCTTTTGAAATATTCCAGGCCCTTGATACGTTCCTGTTTCACCTGGTCGTATTATAGTTCCACTTGTTTCTGGTCTTTGATAGGTAATGGTTCCATCTGGTCCCGTTATTGTTCCAATACCAGCCGTTCCTGGTCTTTGATAAGTGTTTATTTCACCAGGCCGTCTTATTGCCCCAGGACCAGCTATACCTGGTGTTTGATAAGTACCAATATCACCTGAAACTGTTGTTCCTCCAGCACCTGGTATTTGATATGATCCTCCTACTCCCGATACTGGTCGTCCATATTTGTCTACTGCTCCATATCCTGGTGTTGCAATAGTTCCAGTTCCAGTTTGACCACTGACACCTCCACCAGCAGTTCCTATTTCACCTGGCTTGCCATAAACTCCTCCATCATAGCCTCCTGGTCTTTGATAAGTTGAAGTACCACTTGGAGTATAGGCTCCTCTTCCTGAGTCAGAAGGCGAATACCCTCCAGAATATTGTGGGCCTTGTGGATATTGCGGTTTCTGTCCTTCAGGTATAATTTTTCCATATGTACCTTCATACTGTCCAGAAAATACGCCGGCAAATTTTCCAGCTTGAGTTGCACTGTCACTTCCATATGTTCCTGATAGTTGCCCATGGAATTTTCCTTGATGTGTTCCTTCATATGGATAATATGCCACACCTGGGTACTGTCCACTACCTCCCCTTTGTGCTTCTGGCGTTTGACCGCCGCCAGTGTGGCCAGGTCTGTAACCTGGAGGTATTACATACTGTCGTCCACCTTGGTCTGGAAGTTGGCCCGTTGTTTGGGAGCCAGGGTAAGTGGGTTGAGGTCTTCCATAACCTGATGGTGGATAATGGACAGATGGCTCATAAGTATAAGTTGTCATTGGCTGCCCTGAACCTGGAATAAGTGTGCCACCATCAGTTTTACCATTGTAAATGTGTTGTCCAGTATATTGAGGTCCATATTGTCCTGAAGTAGAGGGCACGACAGGAGAAATATGCGTTGACGGAATTCCAGCAGAAATTGATGGACCACCATGTATTTGACCTGGTGCTTGACCACCTGCTATTCGATCGCTTTCAGATACACCGCCAACAACTTGGCCAGGTACATGATCAGGAGAAATTTGACCAGGTTTATATTCCGTAGCAGTTTGCCCGGGTCGGTAATACTCCGTACCAACTTGACCAGGTCTGTAGTCTGTAGAAATTTGTCCTGGTCTGTAATCAGATGGGATTTTACCTGGTACATGGTCAGTGACAATTTGACCTCGTCCTTGATATGCATCACCTCCCACTCGTCCACCAGTAGGTCTTTGTCCATAAATTTGTCCGGTTTGTCCGGGACCAACGGGTCTTCCTCCTTGGTATGTGCCACCAGGAGAGAGACCGGGATAACCAGGTCCTGCTGCACCTTCCGTCCGTCCACCTGCTTGGGTTCTATCATAACCAGTAACTCTTTGTTCTCCTACGCCAGGACGTCCATATTGAATAGTCTGGTCTTGATCAAAGGCTTGTCTATTTCTGTCGCCCAATTCCCCGCCAAAACATTCATCACAATCGTATGGATAACTCTGGCTTTGTGCTTGGCCCATACCGTTCGTACCAGCTAACATAATTTCAATAAAATTATTGTTTATAATGGTTATTTTTTTTACTTACTAACAATAGCTTTTGAGCCATTGTACGATGATTCTGCCTCTGCTGTTCCACTTTCATTATTTCTACCGAAACTTAAATATTGTGATTGTGTCTGACCACGAACTCGGCCTACAAAATAGTGACGAGTTGATCTTTTGGTAATGCGAACTTTCTTCATGCTAATGTCTTCATCATTTGTTGGAAAATCGTTCATATAATTTTCGCTAGATGTTTGTTCATTTTCTGTAATTTGTTTAATAAGATATGTAGGAAATCCATGACAAAAATCAGAAATCCTTGGACCAGCAAATCGATATATCTATAGAATTGTATATCAGAAAAAACATATATGTATGTACATATCTTAAATTTTCGAAAATCTTACCTGTGTTTTAGATAATTTATTTGACATATAAATATTCTTTTCCATACTAGGTCGGGAATTTTTTGAAATATTATTATTTTGAATATTTTCGATGTTATTAAGAAATTCAAGTAAACATCTTGAATTTGCAACATCTTTATAGGCTACTACACGCTAAAAAATATTCAAAATTGATAGATATAGGTAATTAATTATAGAAATAAAAAATAAAAACTCACCGTTTGATAATCGTATATTGTTTTCGATTTTGTAATTGTATTATTTAGCAATGAAGTTTCGTTTTTTGCATCAATAGCATTCTAAAATAAAAGTTATACATTCATAATTTTACACATTAGATATTATAAATAGAAACAGCGTTATCACAACGATTCCATGGTCGTTTAAATCAATTTTTTGTAAAGAATCAGTTATTTATTAATTTTAAATACTAAATACATATTTAGATGAGAATTAGAACGTGACTTTTTCAATGAACTGTTTCTTAAAAATACAATATGTTAACATATTTGATAACACATCTTATTAGTACATTCTAAATTACTACAACTAAATTAATTTTTAATATATTTTACCCATTTAGTGATTAAATAAATAAACGATAAATTGATTAATGCAAAATTATGATAATTAATTAGGATATTAGCATGGTTATTTTTTGGTTAATATAATAGATTCATTTACCATAAACTAACAATTATTTAATTTTTTTATACTTTTTTTTAAATACTAAAAATCTTGTACTCAAACGTATAGGAAAATGTTATAACATGTATGTAATTGGAAAATTTTGAAATTAAGCTTGTAATATAAAGAAGATTGTCTTACCTCAAGTTCATTTTGCAAAGTGATACTAATTACACTAAACACAACAATAACACCGAAAAATAGTCTTGGCGCCATCGAGTAAGTGACCGCAGAGCGGCCTATCAAGAAATGTTTAATATCTGTTCCTGGTTATGATTGACCCCTGACATGGTATACCCTACAAGATATCGTAATTGTAAAGTGAATTCGATTTGTTTTATATGTATATGTATGCCAGATATGTTTTACAAAAAAAAAAGATTTTCATTCAATGTTATCTGGAAGTTGCATCACATAATATACAGGGTATTTGAATAAAAACTTCATTTTAAATGCAAGACACGATTACCAAAATTATTCTCTGTCATTTTCCAATTTACTCGCTTGTTATCAATAAATATGTATTAATTTTATATACAATTACTATATGGTCACAATTCAGATCCAAAATAAAGAACTACCTTCTTTTTAGACAAATTTCATCCTGTATAGATTCAGTTTTTTATGTCATAATATTAGTTATGACCGGAATGCATAATTAAATACTTTAATCAAATATCTATCTGCTAATTACTAGATGGAAAATTAACTGTGACCTAAAAATAAATCACTTTTTATGACCTATGACTAAGTATTATGCAAGTGCATAATAATTGTCTGTATTTATGTATTTATTTACATTTTTTCAAAATTATTTGATAAAAAAATTATAAATATAATATAATCCCGATTATAGTAAACATTATGTTTTACTACATTTTTGCAATGCGTTTATTCAAGGTCACTTATTGTCCCTTTGATACACTTTTGCATGACAAAGGTTCAACTTGATTAAACTGGAATTTTAAATAAAAAAATTGTAAACATTTGTTGTACATCGTAAAAAATAACATTGAAACAATACGACTTAATCCTTACGTTTTGTAAAAAGCTTTTTTAGGCTTTTTAAAGTTTAGTTCTACAATTAATTAAACTAAACTCCTTAAATATTGATGAATAAAAAGTTATCTGTTTTAATAGAAAACTTTTATTGAAATAGAAAAGTACATAAATTTGTGTATAAAAACAGCTATTTAATAATTACAATTACTTGCCATAATAATTCTCGCAGAATGTTTTTATGTCAATAATACAGAGATTTAGGAATGAATATACAGAATATTGTTATGTTGAATTAATTCAAGTTCCTTATTTCGAATAAATCTAAAAATCTAACACACACACATTTTTATACAACAACTACTTATTTTTTATAATAAATAAACCTACACTCAATATTGCACCTTATGGCCTTTTATTTTTACGTTAAACGTAAATTAAACTACATTTATAAAGTCTCATTGAAAACGTCTACAAAAAGATTGACTAGCACTTAAATTAACAATAATTTAGCCGAATTGTAAAAATAAAGTATAAATAATTTTAAGGAGATTAGTATTAAAATAAATAAATAATTATTGAATATGACTACGAATTTCACACACAACTTACAGTTATTTTGTGAAATATTTAGAAAAAGACTAGTAACACTCTCGTCTATTTTATAGTAACTTATACATTTAATAAATAAATTTTGAAATGACGTTGTTCGGCCAAAATTTAATAAAATACTAAATTACTTATCAATAACACACTCTTAAATATAAGTTTAGCTGCAATTATGAGCTTTCGTATAAACTATATTTACATACAAACAATTTAATAGCACCATTAGAAACAGCTCAATGTACGATTTATGTGGCACATTTTGAATTCACAAAAAATTATTCATAAAAAGAACAAAACGAAAAAAAGAATGTTAGTTAAATAGTGTTATGGATTCAAATAAAAATTTACTGGAATTTTTCTCAAATGGTCCCATAAAATATAGGAATAAAGTAAGTAAAATATAAAAAAAATAGGATTGTCGACAAAATACACATTTTAAACAGTTATTGCTAAACCCATGGGAAAAGTGGATGTACGTTCTGAGTTTTGTTGAAACGTTTGTCTGTCACGATTAGATGAGAAATCAACAGGTTGTTCTTCAAGTATCTGTTGTGCGACTTTTCCAATTTTATTATTAGCACTTTGTATAACAGACGGATGTTTTATAGTGGAATATAAAATACGTTTTGGATTTGGTGAGATTACAGTAGATCGATACAACAGTGGTGACTTAATAGCTCGTTCAGGCCCTTTTATTACCGAATCTTGTAATCTCCCACCAACTGATACAATGACTGGTGTTGATGAAACAATACTTTTATCTGGTGTTACGTCTCGGGATGTTTGACGACCGTTTATTCTCATACATGATGATTCTTCGTGTTTGTATAGGTACGATTTTAGAGCGAAAGCTTTTCCACAACGACCACAAACGTGCGGCTTCGTATTCGAATGAGTTTGAATGTGTGCTCGCAAATTGGACTTGTCTGCGAAAGCTTTGTTGCATATGGTACACTTGAACGGTTTCTCACCTAATAATTTGAATTTAAATATTCACTAATAATCCCTTGAATGATATCAGCAATTCCTACCTGTATGTGTGCGGATGTGTCCTTGAAGCAGCCAAGGGCGTGAAAAGCATTTTCCGCAATACTGACACTTGCAACCCTGATTATGTGTTCTAACATGCATTGAAAACGCTGGCATACTAACATACAATTTGTCGCAATGTGGACATCTTCGAGCTTTTTTGTCAGCCGGACTGCGATGCGTTTGTCGATGGCGTGCTAAATTACTCGATGTACTGTACTTTTTTCCACATTCAGTGCATTCGTGTTCATTATTTTCATTTGCTTGCATATCATTATTATTGGCAGCGGTTAGTTGTTGTCGATTTCGATGAATGAGTAATGTGGACTGTTTTACATCATTGCTCTGTATAATAATATAAAAAATAAAGCTTAAGCCATTAATATCTATTATATTTAATTCAAACCTTTATTAAGTGCGGTCGTAAAGCTCTTGTAGATTTATCAAAAAGTTTATGAGTATACGTAAATGTTTGTTGTTCTTCCAATTTACGTTGTTCCAAAATTTGGCCAGTCGCAACAGCCACTTCAGCTAATTTTGTTAAATTGTATAATTCGTCTGGACAGTCGGAATTGTTTTCAGACGATTGTGTATCAGAGTTGTTATTTTCAGCAATACTAACTGAATGTTCCGGACTTAAACCTTTAAATAATAAATTATTTACCATATTAATAAATATTTACATGAAAGATTTCAAGTTACCGGAACAGTACGACGATTAAAAAAAAGATTTATATTTGTATATCTGATGTGGTGTAGTAAGTAAGCTATTTTAAAATAAGGTAAATGCTTAATAGTTTATATGTTAAATGTATAACTGGTGTTAACATAAACCATATGTCCAAAATATTGAACTATTCTTATAAAATTAAGAGTTTGGCTACTTGTTGGTATAATAACGACTTGTTGCGATTTGGCAAATTGCCGATCACACCTTACAAGTGCCTCTAGTTTTGGCCCAAATACTAAACTTTATTACTTATTTAATTCGCGTCATTCATTTTGACGTTATTTTACACGCTAAGAAACCTTCGTCTGAAACCAATAAATTGGCTGAAGTTTTGAAATAACAACTTTAAAGTGTATACTAAAATAAATATTGTGTACAATTTCATTTGAAATTGCATAAACAATCACTTTTCAGCATATCATTATATGTTTATACGATGTTTTATTGTTTCAGTTTCAGACAGGAAAAATTACATTTTTATTTTTTGAATTGCGAACCGCAAGACACAAAGTTTCAGTAAAAAAATCATACCTTTGTTCTCAATCTCGTCAAAGTTGTATCTTCGATGCGTAATTAAAAAAGCTCGCGGCATGATTCAACAACTTTCAGATCTAAACTTTAATGTAAAAAACGCAGAAAAAAAACGCGACTACTTCTTGCACAAGTAACAGGTTGTTTCACCAAAGAAACTTTCTTCCAGTGTCACAAATTTTTCTGACATCGATATATGTATTTCAAATAATTTCAGACAATATGTAACTAGATGTGTGATGGTTTTTCAGACTTTTTTAGAAATGTGAATTGAATAATGGTTAAGAAGTTACTGAGTTTAAGAAACGCGGATAGCTGTTCTATATTTACAAATTTCAACGCGTGCCAAGAGTCAGGTAGTAGGGAGGGATGCTGAAGCTGAAACCCTCGTCCCTTCAGCGTCTCCTACAAGACGCTGCTACAACTTATAGCGCCCCATTGGCCCTCCCGTAACTTTGACTCATGCATCATGCATATGTGCTACTTAAACTCAAATCTATTAATATAACATATACCACAGATTTAATTGTTAACTATTGTTTCAAATTTCATTATAAAACTATTTAATTGTTTATTTGATGTTTAAATGGATCGTATTTTGATTTTCGATATTTTCATATTAAATTTCCGATAATTGGAACGAGGATTCATTCTTTCTAGAAAAAAATATTATGATGGTTCAAAGATCCCACTGAATAACGTCAACGAAAACCTGTTAATTCGTGTATGTTTGGCAAAATTTCAAAAATGATATTATGGAAATGGTGTTTATTAGTTATAGATGTTAAAAATTATTAAATATTGCATTTAATGCGCCACAAACTTGTGGCCATTTTCGAGAACATATAATATTTGTACGTATTATTACTGAAAGTTCTTCAACAATTGAAAATCTTTAAATTAAAAATCTATTTAACAAAATCAGGTATCAAAATATTAATGATTCTACAAACATCGAGTAATGCTAATGTGACTAGTTTGAAATAATCGAGGACTGACCCTTCTATAAATAAATCAAATCATTATGATTCTATTTTTAATTTACATATTCCCAATATCATAAAAATATATGTAAAATTTCAAATGGAAAATCTATGTACAAATTAAATATGTGTATATATTAATTTTTGTACATATGAACAGCTGAAACATACAAATGCATGATTTTAGCTGAATGAATACCAGTGTCGTTACTCAACGTATCTAAATCCGTTTAAAAGGAATGCGTCGGGACGCTAAAACGGCGTCTGAAATGTTTTGGCTGTCGGCCACAACCACCTCTTGCTGCACTACCTATCTTAACTTGCACCCACTGACTCATCGGATTCACCATTTCTTTGGCCACATAAAAAAGAGGTTCATGGCAGTTTAAGAATTTAAAAAAGAAACCTAGATATTTTCATTATTTACGTGAATTTTAACATAAATTTACAAATAAAAGTGCGTGCATGTGTGTGTGTGGTAGTCGGAAGTAGTGGCTACATCCACGTATGGACATACCGCAGACATCCATTAGATAGGTATGCAGACGAGAATCCAAAGGGCGAGGGCTAAAAGTCAGGGGTTGCCCCCTTTGCTCAGACAAATTCTAGACAGTTCAGGAACTGGATAGAGATAGATGTTTATCTAATACGTATTAACATATTAAATAGGAAGAGTATAGACAATGTTTATTTTATTTTGGAAAGCCGGAAGATAACATGCTCTCTTTAACTTATAGAAAGCACCACTATTAACCTAAGGTTCTGGCATACACGTGCCCTTTTGATCTGCAACAATTTCGCCAACAGTTGTTCATGAACGCAATCTAAACATAAGTGTGTGTCCATGAAAAGTGTTTAAATTTAAATTTGTATCAAAAGTATAATGACTGTTGATGGCAAAACTGTTTTATATTTTTCTCAAATGCGAAACAAAATCATTTCAGAACACAAAGGATCATTAAATGAAATTCATGTTCAATGTTAGTACACTAAAATAAATTTTAAGTTGCATGTGCTTTGAACTTAGCGGATGTGGAGGTGGTGACCGAAATAGACATAAAATTTATATGTATTTTCTCCCTTTTTATAAACATCGATCGGCAACCCTAACTCAATTGTATTTACTATTAATAGAGGATACTAAATTAATTTTTTTACTCAGTAATTTGATTATGTACGTAAAGGTGTAGTTTTCAGTACTTTTCAGATTATGTACGAGTAATTAAGAATATTGCAAAGCAGCATTTTAACATTAAGTTTTCTTATTAATTGGCAGAAACTTAATGAAAAACATTTGATAAACAACAAAATTAAATATAATGAAAATATAAAACATATATTTATAGTATTTTGTTATTTTATTTGGTTGTTTGAAATATCTAAATAAACCTATGATGCAAGTAACGAAAATATTAAAGAATGCACGCATTAAATAGAACTCTCAACTGTAAAAAATCTGTACAAGAAATATTTACATAAACTTATTTTCGGTAAACTTCTTACGTAAAGGAAATATAACCAGTTAACCACTACAAAATACAGCGTGTCTAATAATAAAAAAAGGGATTTTGTAATATTAGCAAAGTTATATTATACATCCTGTACTGTTTGTGGTTTGTAATAAAGCAAGATGCGCGCTTTCAGTTTCAGGCTTCAATTTTTACATTACTTTACTTCTTTCGTACTGCAACACGTGCTTCTTAATTATTACACATTTCCGTTCGGAAATTTAATAATTTCGTATTTTCAACATACATATATGTAGTATTGAAATATATGCACAAATGGATATTGAGATCATTATTGTAATATGATCGTTGTTTATAAATAATTGAAAAAATTAATATCATAAATGAAAACCAGGGGGTGGATTTATGTATTAGAATTAGTACTAACACAGTATTGCAAAACGAATGTAAAATCTTTAACGATTGACTGTTGTGTCTGCAAATGTTGCTCACACGTGTTTAATTTTAGAGGATTGGCGCGTGGCGTAAAACCGCACGCGATTTAAGCAAAACATTCATTATGAAGTCAATATCAATTCAGTCGTAAAAGTGTCTCCATAAGACCTCCCTTGTAGTTATTCATGCTTTTCAATATACAGAATGGCAGGTGAAGAATTGCTACTAGTTCCAGCAGCCAATAAACAAACCAGGTACTTTTAACGATCACTATATTCATATTTACAAATACATCGAACGTATTACAATGTAGATTTTTAAGAAATAAATACTCCTACTATATTTGTGTTTTCTTCATTTCTTCTTAAATTGAAATTAAATAAAAAATGTTGGGCTTCAGAGGTGGATTTATTTTATTTACAGTAAAAGCAGCTGTTGACGGTGGAACGGCCTGCTAGTTTACGGAAATTGTAAACAGAGGAAAGCCGAATTGAAAGGATGCAAAGCATTAGTCCATCACTTTTCGTAGGAGTTGTTGGCATCTTCTTCCAGAAATAGTCGAATATATGGTGCTGCCATACTAATGCAGATCGCGGTGTGGCCACCAAGGCCCCTAAATCTCATCACGATGACAATGAACTCACAAGTGTCTGTTTCAGTATATATCCAGCATGCTGTACGGATCTATTTATCCACACGTCGAGGGAGATATTTCTGGTTGCAAGAGGGTGATGGTCTTGAAATAGACTCTAATACCTTTCATGGTGGTTTGGCACCCATAAACTGAATTGACCTGTTTTCTTTGTGAAACTAATACTTAATTTAATCTACTTTTAATAATTTTTACTTTATAAGTTTGTTTCAGTTTAGAACTTTAGATTTATCAATGAAGTAAACAAATCTGAGAATCATCAGCTGACCTAAATAGTGTAATGTTTACAAAATTACTGAAAATTAGTGTCAGATAATAGAGGGGTTCACGATATATAAAACAATAATAAACAAAGTCGTTACACTTCCTATTTTTGAACATGTGAGTTTAGAAGAGAAAGGATGTGTCGGAAAGGGAAACTGGAAGACCCTTTCCTGTATTCGACACGTGGCAGAATGTCTTAAATATTGAAAAAAATGGAGAGGAACTTGAAACTGCCTGAAAATCATATGATGCTCGCGTTTACATTATATTTCTATCTTAACACCTGAAAATAGATTCATTTAAAATAAAACACATTTTATGGAACATGGTGTTGGAAAATTGACAAGAGTTATTGAACTTTTCATTATTTTTCTTATAGTAAAATATGGACATTTTATGCGTAATTAAAAATATACGGAAACCGGATGCTCATTAGAGCATCTGGTTATTTTAATTTACCATAATAACTCTTTAGGGACAAAGAAATGTGCTCCTGAATTCGTATATTATCGTACCTTTGATGGAAAACAAATGATTTCCTAGATTAGATTAAATAGACTGGCAATATATTAATGCTTAAGAAATCATAGTAAACAACGTGTTAATTAAAAGTCTTCATTCAGAAACACATGTATCAAAATTATATTACCACATGCTATGAAAATTACACGCAAAGCCCAACTGAAATCATTTTTTATCAACCACTTAGTACCTTGTATATAACTGATGTCTGTTTTTGTTTATCCACATGTTTATACAATGTTTTAACGAGGAATTCATAATTTTTGTGTAACATCTTACTAAACTACTAACAAAAAAATGCTATAACTAATTAGTCATGTTTCTGATGATGATGGTCCGGGCCCACACTTGTGTCGTATTTTTTGTAAACATTTTATGTATTCTTAAGTAGGTGATAATATTCACCTCTATTATAATAAAGCCAAGTATAAAATTTATGAAAACGTAAATAAACAAATTAAAATTTTTATTAGTATATTCACGTGTAAGTCTGCAAAATTTAAATAAACTTTTTAGAAAATTGTTTTATGATTGATTATTTATACTGATTGAATAATGTGATTAGGGAAAATTTTTATATTTTCTTAATGAATATTGTTAACTATTGTTTTTATTTTAAATTTTCCAGTACTATTTGAGTCACATTATGTTTGAGCTTTCGCAATATTCAATTTTTAAAATAGCGAATTACGAAGTTTAAAGGCATTTCCTTTTTCTTTATTAAACACCTTTTATATGTATAAACAGTTGTATCATATGTGACCCATATGTATTTTTAATACTCCTACTTGCCATTATGAAATACCACAAATCATCAATCAGTTGCAAAAGGAACCATTTTTTGCAACAAATAAATATTTGCGGTGTATTCTAACAACTGATTTGTTTTAATGTAATAATCTACATACATATACATATATGTATATGCATCTGAAGAAACAGCTGCTTTTTCCATATATTTCTTTTTCTATAAATGCAATTATTTTACATACATGAAGACGTGAAACAACTGCACTGCACGCTATTTTAAATCTGGTCGTGTGTAAATTCGTTCTACTTCACCTGAGCTTTAAGTTTTTATTACAAATGGGTAATACGAGGTACTCATTACTTTAAATAAATACTCCTAATAAAAGATGTAGTAAAAAACAATCATTACACAAGTCATAGTGATATAACGACTTAATGTGTTGTAAACATTTATTCAGGAAAATCATATTTCATACATAGTTTACGTCTGGATGAAAGTTTTAAGTTCATTTTATTAAACAATATTAATATTATGTCTTAGGTCTTAACTTCTTAAGTATACAGAGACAACTTTTTACAGTTTAAAATAGAATTCAGAATAAGGTAGAGGAGATCGAATGTCTTATTTAGGTATGTTTGATGTGTAAATTATACAATTATTTAGGTATTTTCAACTACATAGTTTTAAAAATAATTTCAAAAGTTTACAATTTACTTATAAATTGGAATTTACTTACAATTTATTTACAAATTTTAGAAGGAGTTTCTACTGTTAATAGAAGTTTGTAAATCAAGTTTTATGGGAAAAAATTATAAGATTTTTATAAGTTATAATATATATTGTAGGTATATCTAATATTTGCAATACAAATACAATAAATACGTATATTGGTAAAACTTTTACGCATAATTAATTAATAAAATCGAAATCATATTTAATCTTTATAGCAATGTTTAGTGTCTAAATTAATTGTAGTAGGGCAGAAATTTAAAATATACTAAACGAGTGAGATCTTTTCGGTTACATTACAACTAAGCTTTACAGTCTAGAAGAATTCTTTAGTCGAACTTTATACGAATAGTATGGTTTTGGTGCAGGTTAAACCAGAGGTCGCTCAAACATTTTATAAAATAGAATCGTTTAACTGCATCAATTAAATTCAAAAAATAAAACGGTAATATTATTTACCAGCAACTTAAGCAACTTTACGAGTATGAATCTTAAAAATTATTTCAGGTTATATTTGTCCAAAAAAGAAAACGTATAAATACAATTAAAATAATAATAGTTTATTAAAAACAGCTGAAAACTAATGAAGAAAAAAATTATACAAAATTTCTTTATTAAGTAATCGTCAAAATGCGTTATTAACTTTTAAATATCGTATCAGTTTTAAATTTTTCCATATCAGGATTTAATTTTTCCAATTGGAATCAAATCCAGCAGCTGAATCAGAATCTGAATCATTAATGGAATTCCTCAAATGTATATTTTTAGTTGTTGAATTTGGTGTACTTGGTGTGCTATTGACTTCCAAATCATGTACTTTTTTTGTTTTCTTTTTCGGTGCATATCCTTTAGGTGCTGCCATGTTTTCATCCTTTTCATAAAAATATTTTTAGACTCATGTACAACATACATATTTAACTTACAAACATATATGGATATTTTATAAAAAAATATCTTACCTTATTTACATTATCTGCAGAACCCCACCCCTTGTGAATTTTTTCTACCATTGTATCCATAGGATTTATACTGCTACCTACACCTAGAAAGTTACTAAAAGCTTCTGTTGTCTTTTTCACTCTTACATTCAATGAACCAATCCGTAGAAAACCTAAATCTTTATCTAAAAATATAAAAAGTAATATGAGATGGATGACATAAATTTAGTCATATTGAAAAGTAATTTGAAACAAGCATTTTTTACCTGATTGCTTTTTTCTGCCTTTGCTCTCTGGAAAAGAAAACATAAAAACGGAAAGTTTTACAAAATGTGCTTTTATTTTTGTGTCAAATGAGAGCATGCAGTGGATGAAGCTAAAATACTGTAAAAAAAAGAAGCGGAAACTGGAAAGGAATTAATCATAATAATGATAATAAAAGTATAAAATTTTAGTCAATTTTTATTTAAGCTACATAATTCTAATTATATGTACTTATAGTAAAGTACCTATATACAAATAACAGAGAATTAATAAATACAACCCTGTAACAAATAAATAATTTTCTAATTCCATCAAACTAAAATACCAGAAAACTATAAATACTGATAATATTGATTGCAATAATAAACTTATAAGTACCACCAAAATAAAAATTATTTTGCTAATGCCTCAGCACCAAATAAAACCTGTGAAGGAAAATGAGCAGAAGAAATAGGTGCAGCAGTATAAGGAATAGGCCCTGATAATGAGTTACGATCAATTCTACTTTTTCGTGTATGTTTGCTATGCTGTGACTTGTTCTTAGAGTTAGTATACTCACTACTAGATTGTATTGAACCTTCTTTATGTTTTTTGTCTATTGAAAAATAGAAATCGGCAGTTTTCCCACTATAATCTCTAATTTTAGCATCTGCCTCTGCAATTAGCAAAACGCAGGTAATGAATTAGCGTTTTTTTTCTAGAAAGTAAAATAACTTACTGTAGACTTCTATTAACAACTTGAATAGTTCTAAATGACCAAATTGTGCACAGATATGTAAAGGTGTGTATCCCTATTTAAAAAAAATGTTAGTATTATGTAAATTTTCAGCTTGTAATAAAATTAATTAGTATTAGACACATTATAAACTAGTAATAAATTAATTAAATTTTATTTCGTCAATTTATAGGACACACAGTTTAAACAGAATATAATGTACGTGTTTAACAAAATACGTCTTTGTGTGTGTGGTCAGACAGACATTAATAAAGTCGGCTACATTTATCCTACACTTAAGAGAAATATAAATATAAAAGTCATAAACAAGTTGTTATCTGTTGTATTAAACTTAATCTTAAATGTGACAACAGCCTGTATAACAATGTCCGGTATGTATCATCATCGTTTTACTTTTTCATACTGTTATTTTCTTTTTTTTGTGACAAACTCTTCGCTACTGAACCTTTTAAATTTTCAACCCTTACCGACAAAAATATACAACCAAAATTCTTTATCTGATAAACGAGAAAGAATTTTTACAACGAATAACTTTCTAAATATTTTTAACATTATAAAAGTGTTACTTACCCCATTCTGGCAGTTGAGAAACATATATAAGGAAAAAAACAATATAAAAGTTAGTTAAAGTCTAATTTAAATTTGAATTAAATTTTACCGTTTTTCCATTTACGTTTACTTTGTATTTGCCAGCAAACATTTTAATTATTTCAGCATTGCCATATTTAGCGCCCCAATGTAAAACAGACTAAATAAAAATATTTATATACATATATGCATATTATTATAATTTTCAGCAAAAAAATATACATTAAATTAAATTATTTTAAATACACACATATAAATATTTTTTTTAAAGCAAAAATGATATTATTGTACCTACATACGGGAACGCACAGCAGGTAACATTATAATATCATGGAAACAAAATATAAAATAAAAATTCAAAATATGTGGGTTACACGATTCCCGCAGATACATCTTGTATCTGATAAAAGGGGGTAGCATGAGGTCGCATGAACAACTCCCATATTTTCACTATTGTCTAGATAATAAACTAAAAAAAAACAGAACCAAAATACAACTTCCTCTAAAAAGGAAGGACATCGATACCGGTATTAACACCTGAAACTTGTCATTTATGGCGGATGTCCACGCGATCCTTTATCTGATAAACGAGCTTTTATTTGAATTGGTAATTAGCTACGTTCTGCAAATTGATATTGTGTACATGTACTCGAAATTTTTTATGCAATTTTGGTAGGAACACTTTTGCAAATATGTACTATTTTTAACAATTCTAATGTAATATGTGTGTATTTAATGATCTGTAATAACTTTTAACTGATACTTACATACTAAATTTTCCAGATTCCATGGAAAGCAGAACATGAAAATAAAAAAAAAAATAATTACAATTTATCAACTACACTATAATACATATTGTTATTTGTTTGTTTCCAATTATTTTTAATTAATTTTCCACAAATAATAATTTTCATGTATACTATTGAATCAATAACCGCCCCTAAAAAATTATCATAATAACAACGTGTATAATTAATTAAATTTTTTACAACATATGCAAAAATTCTATTAAAATAGGTATCATAAAATTATACAATATATATTTACATGAGAACCAGTACATATATAATTTAGTTCAATATTAAACATACTGTTAAAAATTATTTCGCGATTCTGAGGTGTAGGTTTACTACTGTTCCAACTTGAAATTAAAGTGTTTTTTAAATGAGTGTACGTATATAACTTTAAATATAAATATATACATTCTTCGTTGTCATTTGCATAATGACGATGATAACATATTAAACTGGTTCAGCTGCACAACCGACGGCAATTAGTATCGCGCCCCGTTCAAAACTGATGACCAAAAGATATATACATATAGAGATAAGACATATAAATTTTTGACCATGGAAAAAGGACTCCCAACTCACCAACCCTTTTTCCAACAAATTTTTGTTAATACAAGATGTGTATATTTTATAATATGAATCGGTGCACTCTCTTCTAATGAAATAGCACATATACGTATATAGCCTGTCAACTTAACTCTCACCTGGGGCTCAAATAGCCGGTCACATTAGAGGCACCTGCCATCTCGGCACGAACACACATATAATGTGTATACACGCCAACATCAATATAAATGTAATGAATATATACAGTGAAAATGTGGCACCTTCAGTAATATGATACGTTGTTACTGATGGTGTATACAAGGTGTACGAAAACAACAACAACAAAAAATACACGAAAAATATTTATATATTCACATATCACTGTTGTTGCATTTTGAATTCCTTTAAACACGATTTACAAAACAATTATAGTTTGGATGATTTATAAACGAAACTGAAAATTAATTTGAAAGAAGTATTATGATTATGACATAAAAAAGGTAGAAAACCTTTAAGATGTTTAATGTTCATGTTAATTCGAGATTGGGTAATCTAATAGGTATGTTTTCAGGTCTTTTACCCTTACACAAATAGAAGAAAAAATAATATGATTAGGAAATAATTGTACCAACTACCAATGCATGTAATTATTGCAATTAAATATCTCATCTTTATTGGTATTGTGAAATAATTGTTCAAGTATAGTTATTCTGACAATAATATATGTAGAGTTATGGCTCGAGTTATGGGCTAACTAATAGTTAATTCCAATAATCCTAATAATTTTAGAAAATACTCGTAATATTTAAATAGGTTGCTGTATTGTTGTACTGCACACTGCAGATGACCATTTTTATTTGTACCTTTATTTTTTATTATTCTTACAAACTAAAGTATTAAAAGTTAAAACCGATTTAAACACATGTTGTATTTATAATACACAAAAATTATAACAATTATATTCCAAAAACAAGTTAACTAATACGAGTAGTGTGATTTATATACTGAAAAATTTTAGTTTGTAGACTAATATACATATTCGTATACTATAATTTCTATTATATTTTAGTTAATAGTTTTATAGTGAACGCGTTCAGTGAAACAGGTGCTGCGCAACAGTGACTTATTATGATAAATATTTGTTGTTGATAACTAAATATTTATTTAAATTAAATTAAAACTGATCAACGAAGAAGTTTTAATATAACAGTTATATTTCATTGTGTTTTGCATATAATATTTATTTTTTTTTTGTAAATTATACTAAATAATAAATAAGTATAACAGGGTATAAAAATCAAAAGATAATTAGAAAACGTATATAATATTGCATTATACCTGTATATTGCACGATATTGACAAGCTTTAGTAAAAATTAAAACTTTTCAACATTCTTTAATATATTGTGCAAACTTTCAATACTCCCACATTACTTGCAGGAAATATTCTCAGTAAAACATAGCCTTAAGAAACATTTTTAACATTTTCCTGTAAATACTTTCTCATGATCTCCCATAAGAAATATATTTATGTGGTTGTTTATGGTGAAATTTTAAAATATTTCTGTACTATTATAAATATTACTATTAAGATTAACATGATTTCAATTTTAGTTTCATCCCATCATATCCTGATTAGAACCACAAAAAAAACGTTCCACTAGAAACTTTAAATAACACTTTATCCAAAATGATGCAAAAAAAAGTATTATACGAGTATACCTAAATTATTCACAATTACCATTTTAATTTGTTTTTACGTAAGAAATAATGTTGTTAAAAATGTGTCTAGTGTTAATCTATGCATCTATTCTATATATAAAACAAAATATAATGAATATATGTGTGCTTCTTCCAAAAAAAAAGAGAAAGAATACAAATGAATATTCCATAAGAATAATAAAACGAAACTCCCATATGAGAGAGGTGAGTGCCCAGTAGGAAATCCTTTACTAACAGTTATAACGCAGGGACACGCTGTTTGTTTTAAAGCTCCCTGTGGTGCATTCGCCCCCCTGTTGCGGTCTCCCCAGCGCCCCCCTAAAAGCTACTTCTTATCAGATCTCCACATGATGACAATTTCAATTCAGAGTCGCGTCGACTAAACTCTAGTTCCATATTCAATATGACGATGGCCTTTTATAATTTCATCTTTGTTTAATACATACAAATTGACTGCGACAAATATATTATATAATAACAATATTATTTTGACCAAATTGAAAAATTAATTTCGTTTTTCTTTTATATTATATAGATATATAGGGGGAATGCATATGCACTTATTATAAATATGTACGAGTACGTGTACAAGTTGAATGTTTGGCGCCTTTGTAATAATTTTACTACAAGATGGTAATATGTTTTTCATATCGTGCCTGTCATGAAAATGTCCTTTGGCAACAAGAATGTGTGATAAAGAATAAATATATGAAATATTTAAACGGTTTATTGTGGGGACGGCATTTTTTTATGCAGGTACCGACATTAAAAACGAACTTGTGTCAAAGTGTTTTATTGTTTTTCAGTTTGGCTATTTCTCTTTTACTCTTTTAGTATATATGAGACATTGAAAATATATATGTACACTCATATAATATAATATAGTTAGTCTCACGGTCTTTTGTCTTTTTCATTTTGTTTATTAATAGGTAAACATCTGTTATATCTGATTATTTATATTAGGTACTTTATCCTATTTTAAATTATGTATATTATAATTTCATTATAGCCTTTTGTTTATCGTTTAAATTATTCTAATGTAAACAAATGTGCTACATAATAAATTAAAACAACAAATACTTACAGCCTGTTGAAAATCCATTGTTTCGTCCAAATTATGTAATAGGAAACATAAAACAAAAAAAAAACATATTAAAATACAATAATAAAGTAAAAAGTGAATATAATAATAATATAACTGTAGATACTAGCAAATTTATAATGTGAATTTTTTTTTATTTCATAAATAGTAGAAAACCCACCACTATGCTTGATATTATTTATTATGAAAAAGTGAATTAATAATAACCATTTTTTTTTCTAATATATGGAGTGACTGCATATTATTAAATATAATACTTTTCATATTATGTAAATTTAAATATGATATTCTAAGAATCGACTACCTTTTATACAAGTTTCATTTTCCATTTAAAGTATAATAATAACAATAACAATTATTTTATGAAGACTGGTTAATAATATTTTAATAAATGTCTTGCAATCAAATTAAATACTAATTTTATAGTACATTTATATATATCTGTTGAATACAAATATCTCATTTACTGACTACAACTGTTCAATAAATTTCATTTAAATATAAAGAAAAGTTCAAGGAAATTTTATTATATGTTTTTTATATTATTTAAATGGTGTAAAATAAATAATTGTCTTGTAATAATGGTAAAAAAAATGAATAAACAAACATGAAATATTTTATATTATATGAAAATTTGAACTTTTATTCTTTGATATTTAAATACGGTTTAATTTTCCACTAAATGGTTTACAATTCAAAATAATTAAATTATTCCACACAAACTATATTATATTTTCAATGAAACTATAAGGCCACATTCATTCATAAAATAATTTGTTCCCATCCCATATAAATATTAAGTTAAAATGATGGGTCTCCACAGAAAACCAACAACCATTTATCATTATGTCTGATCTGTTCAACGTCACATGGTTATTTAAAAATAACTTTAAGATAGTTCTAACGGACATTATAGTTTCCACTAATGATCTTATTAGTTAGAAATATATTATTATTTACGTTGCAATTTAATAGAAATAAAATGATTGAATCAACGATAACCAGTTTATATCTTTGTTTATAAAGTAAAGTATCCATCAAAAAATATAGGAATTATGAAATGGTTGTCATCATGTTCATTAAAAATATATTTTTGGTACTATTTAGTTAATATGAGGTCGCGTGACTGACAGCAAGCTGTGAATTCAAGCTTAATAGTGGTCTCAAAGATGTCCCAACAAGCTTACATACATGATTTTTTCGTTTGTTATTACATTTATGTTGTTATATGTAAAAATTTGTATTATTTATTATGTTTCATAGTTTGCATAATTTTTAACATATGTTAAAATGTTAATAATCAAGAATTAAACATAATGACAAATTAATAAAACATTATGTTAACTTCATATCTACAACATCAAAAAAAGATTACAGTCGATTACAAAATGTTTTAAATATTTTACTTTCAATTTAATATAAACAAAATAATTTAAAATAAATAATACATATGCTATATGTATGTACATATATATTATTCATTAAATTCAATGTTTTCTTTAACAAAATATCAATTACACAATTAAATTAAAATACACCTTTAAAACTTCGTCCACATGCTTCAAATGATATATTATTTACATTTTCACATTTGCCCTCCAACCATAATTAAACACTCATTTATAATATCACATTAATTGTTATTGTTTTCATTATACTCTTTTTTTTTAAACAGGTGTTTCAAGTTATGCGTTAAGTATTGTTTCCTATTTTGAAATGAGAATCGTGTATATTTTCTCTTTTTTTATGATGGTTTAATAGCTTTAATTGCCATTCTTTGATTTGCTAATCATTAAATGCTTTTTACATTTTTTTTTCTGTTTTTTAATTATATGCACCAATGATTTCCCTTACAATTGCTCTTATTAAAAATGGCCGTACAAGTTAGTTTGAAAGGTATATTACGTAAAAAAAAGGAAGGTGAACGGTAAATATACGTGGTAAAGTGCTTTGAATAAATTTCCTTTATGGCTTCCATTATTCAATCGTCAAGTGGAACAACATTATTAAAACACATACTATGATAATGTTGTTCACAAATGCATTTTTCATTGGAAAATTGTTGGAAAATCATTTATTTATCTCGTATACAACGATTTTTCTTGTAAAATCCACATTCTGGAATACCTACCGTAAACGGATCCTGAAACAAAAAAAAAATGCAATGTATAGGTATCTAATTTATATAGGGTGACTAGGTTAGCATTTTGAGATGTGAAAAAAGTCAAAAAGTCAAAATTTAAAAAAAAATAGCAGTTTGAAACAACTAAAAACCATTTACTATCAAATTTGGTAGAAGGGCTATACTTTCCATGACCAGTTTTGTTTGCTTATAAAAATGCAACATAAAATGTTCATGAAAAATAAAAAAAAAAACAAAACGTATTATAAGGAATTTTAATAAAAAATCACTCAGTATATTTAAAAGCTTTATTGAAAAATTTGACAGCTGATAATTCACTGCCAATTTCTCTAAGATTATTTATGCTTTTTAAGTTATTCTCACGTCGACTAATTCGACTATGTACCCTCAACATATCTGAGCATTGTTCTGAATCACCCTGTATATATGTATATGCACTTATTTATCTAAAAAAAAGTAAAAACATAAAATAAATTGCTGTAATAGTAAAAAGTCTGCATTATCATGTTTTTCCGTAAAAAGTCATATTGATTTTGCACTATATACACAAAGGACCGTATATATAAACTTAATCTATACTGAGGGAACTTTATTATCGGATCATTGATTGCCAATAATAGTTCAATTTGTGCTGATTATAAGGCATAGCGGCGGAAGCTGTGGTCTCTTGTGCGATCACCGTATATATACATATATATACGTCCCCAATACTCAATTCCAAATCTACATATACCTACAATGTATTCTATATAGAGAGTTTATTATAATCGAATTGATTGCATGGAAGTTAAATGTTGTTGATGGTCGGTTAAAGCTTTGGTTGGATTCGCACGATTTCTACTTTTTTCCATACCAATATAACATTGCACACGTCCAACCAAAGTCTTTACGATTATTACATCGTGTGAATTAATTTACCTCCACAACAATATAGTTCTTATACTCGATATAGCCAATTTATGGATTCATTGTTGTATGACGTACCCTTTTTTGGGTATTATAGGTAGATATTGTAATCATATGCTTCCGTAAGAATATTATTATAAACTTTTAACATATAATCAAAGACAAAAACTAATTTATATATAATTTATTTTCATACTATATTATAAAAGAAAAAATTTAGTATATTATTAAATTTGGTAATAATATTATAAGTTATTTCTATAATGTACAACATTATATATTGGCTAATTGTGTTATTTTAAGTCATGTAAGTTAAGTTGTAAAACATATGTAAATGAGGCTTTAAGAGACCCTTTTATAAATAAACTTACATGGGGTGTGTTCACCAGATACTGTAATAATAACACCTCAAAATTTACATATAATATTTATTTGGATGAATTTTTTTACACACAGGTTATTATTACCAAACAAAATGGCACTGGCTGGTGGAAATTCAATTAAAATACCCTGTAATATACGCATACATATAGAAATGAACATGTAATTTTCATATAGGGGTGACAGACAACACGAGCCAGTGTTTCACGGATGTCGTATATAGTTGGAACAGCTGCTTGGCTTTATTTCAGTACACCACTTTGTCACTGACAGTATTCGATGTGATAGTGTAGCTGTTTTTCGATAGCCAAAGGATTTATTTTAACTCATCTGAAAATAAGGTGTCGAGTTGTAACTTACATATGTTTGTTTACGTGGGTATTTAGATAGATAAGGTCGACTGTGATTGATTCATTGCCGCTTAAACGGATTCAAATTATAACTTATGTGCCAGTTGGGTTGTATGTTACTACAAAACCAGAGTTATTTCTGATACATAACGTATATATGTGCACAGGCGGACAATTTTTCTTTTAAAACCATTGGCGAATATGTTTTTACAATATAACGTTATTTTATATAAAATAATTTATTAATAGTCGAGAAAACGTCCACAACTATTAAATTGTGAATTAAAATTGTTATAAAAAATTTATGGTATCTTAACGATTCGACATGGTTATAATGTACCAGTTTAATATTACAACATTGATGGACGGCCACAATGTTATCCAGAAAACCCACTGGGCGTTCCTTGCGACACATTCCTAAATCTCTTTGGAGTTTCAACGTTGCAGTTTCGGTACTAAATTATCTGTGTGCAGCATTGGCGCCACTCTAGCGACATGTGTCACTGGACTTTATGGACCATTCGCTCTTTCAAAATACATATTATTGATGATGAATGGTCCACCACCACGATCACACAGCAGAGAGAGGATTCCCGAGTGATTTAAGAACGTTGAAAGATTGACAATGCCTTATCATCTATTTATATGGGAAATTTTCTTCAAAAATCGATTCAAATTAAATTTTACAAAAACGAAAAATAGAAAATAATTTGTATATTTATTTATGTTCTCAGACTTGTTTGAGATTAAATGTCAATACTCACGAGTGTTAACATAATCTGTTAATGCGATTATCACATTTTTTGACTTTGGGTCATTAAAATAAAATTAATGATACAGAAGTCCTTTTACCACATAAATTATTGAAAAATCTTTCTTTTGTTCAGGAAATAAACACTTAAGAAGCCAAATGTTTTCACAGTAAACAAAAAAAAAAAATATCTAAATTTAATTACCACTTATATTTAGTAATAAACACATAAAACGTTTATATTTTTCTTTTGTTGACCATTATTAGTCAGAAGAAAAATCTGCCTATACATATAACTAGATGCACGCCTATGTAAAATGATATCAGAAAGCCGGACCTTAGAGAGTTGAATAGCTATATAGAATTTTGGGAGTGCCATAATAAAGGGTACCATGCATGGCGCCAGGCAAAGCTCCAGACGGCACCCAATTAGCCTTGTGTGCACCTACACCCTGATTTACGACACCCTCACTCGAACTTCCTGTTCACGCCAGATCAGATACCGCCCTCTTCCCCAGGAAGGTATATTATATAGATCTGTATATGTAGACTGACTAAATAAATAAACGCCTACACATAGCATCCATTTCAATCAGATTTTTTTTCTCAATATATTCAATATATAGGTACCACTATAATTTTAATTAGAGACCATCACTTGTTCAGGTACAAGTGGATGATTGATTTCAGTAAGCTCAATTTAACACTGTGAAACGTTTTCTAAATGGTTTGATATTGAAAGATTCTTCACACTTGTTGACTGGTTCTTTTTTTTGTTCGTTGAATGCCACGTTGCATGACAACTCAATGGATTATAAATGATGAATCCAATATAATACTTTATATATATATATATATATATATGTATATATATGTGGTTAAATATTGTTTGGTATGTCATGTGGAAAAACAGATAAGATTGTGACATATTGAAATTGATTGTGGGAATTTAATGATGCAAAATAGCATCTTCACTAGATCTTGAGTAGAAAAAAGACTCAAAACGGTTTTGTTTTTTATTGCTATTTTATTATGTGTTTAATTTTTGTTTTTATTTTCTAATATAAAGAAAATCATTAAATATAAAATCCTGATATATAGAAAATTGATAAAAAAACGTCGTTTCAAGCATGAAAGTAACACAAAAACATATAAAATGATAACAATGATATACCATAAACATAAAATGAGGACAAATTAACACAAAAATATACATATAAATTTATAATAGCATTCGAGGGGCGTGTTATTTTGGCCGTTGTTAGTATATAATTTATTGAAAATAATGAAGTCAATTACAATATAATCATAAAAATGACCAGTGTGTATAGTATGGAGGACCCATTGGGACATTAACATCAATAAAATATGAAAATGTTGAAAAATGTACATGAAAACGACGGGCCACCTATATATAGGATATTTGGTGGCACTTTCGTGTGAAGTCGGCTACAGACGACATGGCAAGCCTTGGCAAATGCCGGCTCGTTCCAACGTTGGCGCATCGTGTGTATGTAAAACATATGGCAAAGCATAGCCAACGTTGGCGCTGGCCTGGGTTCGCCTAGTAAGCGGTATTTTCGACACACATCAAAGGGACTTGTGGAACCTCGCCAGTGAGCTTGATCGCCCGTACACACGACATGTTTTAATGCGTGCCTGGTTAACCAATAAAACTTGATTTTAATATAGAGTCGGACATTTTTTGTGAGACTTGTACACTTGTTTCAACGATCGCCTTCAAATGCTTCGAAGTGACTTGCCAAGATAAAACATGTCGTGTGTACGGTCGTCGGTGCGCGAATATCAAGCAAGGACCAACGTTTCTACAAACGTTCGCTGAAACGCTGGCCAAGGCTTGCCATGTCGTCTGTAGCCGGCTTGACAAGGAAATTAATCATTTCAGTATACAAGTATGATTTTGTCGACACTGGACTACAAGTATAATTTACATAAATGTTTAATTTAAATTTTATCACCTAGATTTTAGGAGAGTCGTATATAAAATAATTGCACCATACACAAAAACCAGTCTTGTTTACATGAAAATCATGCTATTAACCTGTACTAAAGAAAAATTATAATAAGACCTCATACAATACAATTTATTCCACATTTTTTTTATTTGTATTCCGTTTTCTTTAAGTGAATATAAAACGTTTTATGTAAATAGTATTATAATAATATTATTTATGTCGTTCTAAGAATATAAAATGTACTACATGCAAAAACAAACACAAATAATATAAATCTTAACAAAATTTTATAAACAGTTTTTTAGTTAATATAAATGGGGACCTAATTTAAACAAAAAAACTAGTAATTTTCGTGCAAAAATTAAATTTCAGACATTAAATTACATCCTGGAAGTGATTTAATTACCTGTGATTCCAGTAAACACGGATTTCTCAAATTAAAGAAAAAATAATAAAAGCACGAGTCAATACTGATATACCAAAAGGTTTCAAAATTAACAGACTTATACAAAAATACACAACTTCCTTTTTAGTTAAATAAATATTATAATAATTTACATAAATAACAAATATAGAACAAAATTACCAGACTACTAATTTATACATTTTATAATAAATAACATATTAAATTGATCAATCATTTTTCTTAACGGATATTTAAGTTTCAATGTTTCGTGTAACTGTAAGAAAAACACCTGCTTGGTGTCAGAAATCTAAATGACAGATTTTTTCCATATATATTTTTTTTTAAACGTACATTTACAATCTGTATGATGTGAACAGTGTGAAATTAATGCTGATAGTGACGAATATCCTATGCCTAATTAAACGCATATGTTCTGTATTACGTTTCTAAAGCATTTATATTTCATTAGGAGATAGTTATGATACCATCACTATCTAGTTAATAAACATATGTAAAATATATATGTATGTATTCCTGCTTTTTTGACGATATTATATTATTCTGTTCGAATATATACAGTGTACAGTAAAACGAATTGTGAAATGCTATAAAATAAAGTCGTTCTTCTTAACAAAAATTATACACATACTTAAATTCCAATTACACATATAAATTATCAACCTTTAATTGATACAATTTTAACCAGTTATAAAAAGATTTTAATAACTGTAATAAAATTTACATGCATAGAATATGTTATGACTATTGCATTGATAAGTTGTTAATTATAATTTTTTATACATGTTAAATATAGCAAAAACAGTAAAGTGTAATAAAAAAACACACACTTTTATCCAGACATCATCAAAATTTATAAGTTAGTTTTTCAGGCGAAAGAATATTTATTACTGATAAATATAAAGGAGAGTTTTGTAATTAATTTACATTTGCAAAAAGATAATTGGTTTTTATTTTGTTGTTGACATTTTGTTAAGATTGCATTTCTAATTAATTTTTTTGTTTTTGTTTTTGGGATTTCAAAATTATAAAAATAAAACTAGTTTGGGAAATTTTATAAAAACTTTTCAAGCACAAAACGAGATTTTACAATAAGTAGTTTCCTTATTTTTCCGATTCACTAAATAATAAAAAAAAACTTTAAAAGCTGAGAGTATTTGCCTGAATCTATTTGATGAATAAGTAAGAGTTAATGTGATTTACAGTGTCATGTGTACCGCAATTACACACTTTTCGAAGATTTAATAAACTGAGAAATTGCAAAGAGAAAGATTTATATATGTTGTAGAAAACAAAAATGACGACTACAACATAACGCACTCCAAAACTCCAAAACTGTGAGAAAGTGAAGAATGCGTTTGCAGTTTCAGTAAAATTTTTGTTACGCTCGATAAATTGGTTACTCCTTTAAAGTTAAATGGCATCAAGCCAAAAAGCCTAATGCGTTTAAATAAGTAAACTAACCAATTTATGTTATTCTACATAAGATATACTGGATGTGTATTCTTCAATGAATTTTAAACTTCCAGACTTATTCAAAATATTGTTAATTTAAGTGAAAATAAGTGTGTGACATTGATGGTGTGAGAAAGAAAATTAATGATTTTCTAAATATAAAATAAAAGACTAATAGAGTCTGTAATAGATTTGTAGTTGCCATATTTTTATTTTTTTTAATTGGCCACCTATCAAACTAGGTCTTTTACTATTCGAAATTTTTTAAATAATTAACTATCTACTTTTTTTTTATAAACAAAATTCATACATTCATACATTATATTATTATTTTACTTGAGTTATTTGTGGACATAGCGTCACAAGAAACACTCTCTCCTTTCAATCACCTACTTAATTCCTGCGCAACTTGCAGACAAATTACCAAACCATCCACTCGCTTTTGGAATGCACTCTTAAGTCGTCTCATTTGTCTACTGCCACAATATCTAACTTAACTCAATATGTTTGCACATATACTTAAAAATAATATTATTTTTGTAGTCGATATTACAGCAAATAAAAGTTTATAATACGAATAACAAATTAACAATAGATATAGGTACCTAACTGCTATATATTTTTTTTTATAAAAAAAAAAACTAAACACGAGTACAAAGTTAATTCTAATTTTATTCGTAATGTCCTCATTAAAATAACTAGAAATTAAACAAATACATTTATAATTAAAATAATTGGCGTCATTTACGAAAACAATGTGCTAATTATTACAGAAAATGAAGCTATTTTAATAAACAAACATTTAAACTTTTTCAAGTTTATTATTTATTAAAATAAATTCTGTTATAATTATTAAAAAAGAAGCTTTTTAATCCGGATTCCACAACAATTTACATACAATCTATGAGTGTAGGTATAATACATTTTGATATTGAATTTTTTTATTATATTTAAATGCATAAAAAAGCACAGAGATAATATATACATTTTGTAATTAATAGCGTTAAAAACGACTTCGCATCGTTAATTCTTCGAGGAAGTTGCAATGTGAGATACGAATCGAAAGTTCTTTGCGAGACAAGAGAATTGCGGCGGCGGCCACCGTGTTAAGCGTTTTCTCTGTGTGTGCTTTTGTATCAACAAAGGAATTCGATGGATCCTTCAAACAATGGACTCGCTGATCTTTGTGTCGATATGCTTACTGATTCTATTCATTAGCATTTAGTTGCAATAAATATTAATTTGATGATGTCGGCCCATATATATCTCTATATAAAAATTATGATTAATCCAAATAACGCAGATTTGTCTTAAAACAATATATGTACTTATAACTGTTCACAGAGCTTTTCCGAGAACATTTTTATATTACGTTGAATAATATGACTTTATACAAAGCTGAAACAAATTTTATTATCTACAGGAATCTTTCTGGTCGCTTTTATATGCATCTAGAAATAGTTTTGGAAAGCAGCAATAATTTTTTTCTCATTTAATAAAGACACAAGTATATATAATTTCTCAAAATTCCTTAGAGATATTATTATTATATGGCTCGTCGACTTTTCTTAAAGATTTATAGGAACATATTAAACGAAAATATAGTCAGTTTTAAAACTATAACCATTAAGTCAAGGGCGAATTACTAAAAACTTTTTATGATGAACATTAAGATTTTGGATAAACTCATAATAAAACATTTTGACATCTTAAATTGATAATATGAAAATAAAATACATATATATTTATTTAGGTGTTTTCATGTGTGATTATTTTATGGAAACAAAAACAAGACTTAAAAATAATTACACACAGTTTAACTTTCTGTCACACACATACACACATTATTTTCAAGAAAATGCCATTAATGTGCGTAAATGGTAGAAATCTAGAAGTTTTTGGTTTCCTTTTGAAAGAAAGACACGTTTACGTTCCCACGTTGTTTCGCGGTAAATTTGTACCGGAATCGGGGAGGTCGTAGAATATGTGTTGTGTTTGTAGATCGCCGACAACATTTAACTTTTTCTTATACGTATTATGTAAATTGTTTAAAAACATATATTAATGTAGTCATACGTGTCATTTTAATATACAGATCCACTTAATAATAAAAACTTTCAACAAAACGAAAACGAAAAATACAACTCTGGTATACGATAAAAATGTTCTTTTTGATTTTTATTTTGAATAGAGTATTTCTGAAGTAGTTCCCAAAAAAAATGATACTTTTTTTACCAATTAGAGAGGAATAATGGACTCATTCAAAACATATCCTGTGCGACAGGCAGCCATAGTATTAACAACGAGAAAGCTTCCAAAATTGCCTCAAGTTAAACACAATAACAATACCTAACCAACCGCCCAAAATAATGAAATAATGACAAACCAAAAAGGAGTGCAGTACAAAACTTCTCTTTGAATTATTTAAAGTCAAACATATCAGCCTTGTAACCTTTAGGCCATTTTAAAACTATTCCACATAAAATGTTATATATTTTATATAATATATAAAATATATAAAAAAAGAATTGTTTTCCACCACATCCCACCAACGAAATAAATACATAAATAAATACATTTATTTGTTAAAATATGAAATAATTATCTATCCATCACAAGTTTCTATAATTGGAAAACTATTTATAGTTCAAAGCTAATTTGCTACTGTAATTTTGTGGAAAATTATATATAATGGTAAATATTACAAAGTGTCAACAACAAAACTGTTTTATAAAAATTTATGTTCGACAGATTTTGCACTTTGAAAAACATCAAAGATCATATGTGCCGCCTCCCGGCTTCTTCATTTTTGTGTATATGTATATTAAAACAACCCACAGGAAACAAATAAAAGCACTTGCATTTCAAATTCAGGATACAGCTTGTTGAAAATGACAAACTACTATATGTTCATTAGCCAAAAAACTGTCAACAAACTTATACCATTTATGTAAAACGTTTACACTATTGAAGATAATTGTTGAAATATCAAAACTGTTATACTATGGAAAAAATCGACAAATTGATTAATAAAACATAATACACAAGTTCAATAATATAAATACATATATCGTTAGATAAGCGTAAGAAGCGGCCGCTTATTCTGTTGTAAAACAACAAAACAAAACAACATCTTATACTTTATATAAAAAGATTAGCAATGTAGTTACATTTCTTATTATAGCAATACAAAAGCCACATTAATTCAACAAATGAAAATCAATATTAAATAAAAACAAACAGCCCAATTCTTCAGATGACATATAAAATAAATAAAACTGTGGAATATACGCGTATATACACTATCCTATAGTAGTGTATTTTTCTAGATTAAGATCGCATCTTTTGCGATATTTAACATAAATTTAGCGGCCTCTTTTACCTCTTTGATTTGTATGCAATTAGTAGACTGAAGATATACGGCGGCCTCCACTAGACAACCATATTAACATATCCGAGATTTCAGGCCGCCCAAAGACGTAGACGGCGAACACAGTAACTCTCTCTTGATGATGTCGCAAAGTATCGTCTCTTTTCTCTATAATACTATATAGCGACACATCCCCAGGGAGTCGACGTTGTTGCTGTATTATTGTACAGCCAAACCGTCTCCACATGTACTAACTCTATATTCTTTGCAGTATTAATTAGTGGGTGCACGTTGAACGCTAATTGTAAATTTAATTAAAGACCCTATAGTGAACAGCATCAGCCCCCCTTTTCTTATCAGATACAGGTCCAAAGAAGAATGTATTATTCTTGCAAACTGTATAATAAATTTTAGTCAATGCACTAATTTTATATTGTTAATAATATACACAGTGGTTTAATAATAAGGATATCAAAAATTACCACTTGCTGGTTTGGAATTAAAACATTTTTAAAGAAAATGTAGTTGATTATAATGAGATTATAATTTTTAAGTTTAACGGTTAAAGGTGGGAAGTTTATTGATATTTATACATTAATAAAATGTTTAAATAACTACATTTAGAATACAACTAAAAGTAAATTAATTTTGATTGGCTAACAATTTATTTTAAATCCTTTTTGAATAATATACGAGTATGTATATGGGTACATTAATTATGAGTCAGCTTTTTATTTTTGTCATTTCAATATTTCAAGTTTATATTTAAAATATAATTGAAAAATAATAGAATTTTAAATAAATTTTATTGCCCATTTGTTACTATCCAATTATTTTTTATAAAATAGATATAGGTATTATGTATATATGCCTATATGTACATAAATAAATTATACATACTTTTGCATGTAAAATCATATTCTGCCATATGTACTATTAAACAAAATATGTATTTACATTTATATCCAATTAATATAATTGATGGAAAATTTGCAAATTCATGCATGTTTCATATAAATATAATGTTTCTAAAACGTTACCAATTTAATATAATTAATTGTCAATAAACCTAGTAGATAGAATTTTATTTATCCATCCATCATCAAATACAATTTGCAATTATTAAAAACTTATTAAAAATCAGTCTTAGTTAGTATATGCATAACTGAGACTTGTTATATCAAAAAAATAAAATATTTCGTTTTTTTCAGCTTTTATAATAACATATGCTTTTTAATTCACTTCTGAGAGTTATTAATGCTTAAATCACAGTTTCTATGTTTGTAAATAGTCGAATTCCAGAGCAATTTATATATTTAGCAGCAGATTAATCTCTTGTCGCATTACTTCAACAAGATATTTTAATCATTTAGAACTTCCTTGTCACGTCACACTATATTACTAAAAAATATGTTCAATTCTTTATGACATGATCTTACTTTTAGATGAAGCATACCTACAATATTTATACTGACAGTATAATATATAATGCATTCAAACAGATATATATGCACCAATATATAGGTGTAAAGACGTACACAATTTTTTTTCTTTGATCCCAAAAATTTATTTGTTTTTTTAATTCAATAAACATTTTTTGTATTCTTTTTTTCAAATTCTATTCGGTACTAATACCGTAATTAAATTGAAACAAAGCCGCTTCCTTAACATACAGGTACTAAACTATAAACTACGTGTGTGGCACCGGATTATAATAATCAGAATTAAGTCTGGAATCAGTTCGTGAATGGGAAACTTAAGATGTATATAAGTAGTATCAAAAGACTATATAACCTTATCAGATGTTATAATGAAAAACTGAATACTTTTTTACACAGTAAAAATAAGTCGTCCAATCTCTTTACATATATTTTATCTCAACAAAAACACAACAATTTATTTATATATTATAAACTAGTAATAATTTTTTTTTCTATTTACTAAAGGGGGAGTTTTGCATCATATAACATACAAACGAACAAGGCTTCTGTCAAATTTAACATTGGTTGTAATTATAATTACGCTTGTTTGTTTGTTTGTTGACCAAGAGAGTAGGTTGGCCCCCTTTTAAACCAGCCACCGATAAATCTATTATAAATCATGTTCATTCTATGCTAAGACGTTTAATTACAATGCTGAAAACCAATTATGAAGTATTAAATTTATGGAGCTGTGGAATACCCCTTCGACTATATTATATTATATGTATATCTCAACAATTTTCAAAACCGTTTAAGTGAGCAAGAGTGAAAAAGCAATCGCCTGTTTGTTATATTGAGCTTCTGTTTCGTTTATTAACTATATATATCGTATAAATGTTCCCATTCAACTTGTTATAATATTATATGCATTTTGACGATAAATATAATAAATTATTGATTTTTTATCGATGTATATCGAGAGGCGTTTACATTTACAGAAAAGTAAATATGATTAAGCGATATAGCGATTTCAGTTTCTTTCCACAATATAAACTTACAGGGTGATTTGTAAACAAATAATATAGGAGTATATTTTTTTAACATGTTAGAAGCAAAACATTATTATTACGTTCAAATTACAACAATCTATTTCACTCTATAGTAGTTTGCCATCAATATAATAAAATAAAAAGAATTTGACACAAGAATTATTCAAAATTATTATAATCCTTTTATGAGACCCCTGTATTTGATATTTCAACAGTGAATTCAAACTAAATGGACATTTAATTAAATGTACTACCAAGATGTAATCTAATCTTATTTAAAAAAATATGTTTTGTATCTTCATGTTATCTAATAAGAATGTAATGAGCTGAAAGAAGACATGCAATAATAATTATAAGTTTACATACGTAGTGATCGATGATAATTAAAACAGTTAATCAACTTTTAACTTATTAACTAGTGGTTTATAAGAGATAAATTTCTGAAACAACATTGAAATAAATAAATTATATGTATATAAATAAGTTTAGAAACTAGTAAATACATTCATCTTCTTGTTTGAATTTTCAACAAAAGTATGAAACAAGACAACATAACAACATATATAGGGTTAAAACTACAGGGAGTCAAAAAACAGTATTTGGAACTCATAGTTTTTTAGTAAAAGTAGTGTTGAGAGGAGTCACGCGTGGAGGCTGATGCAGATGTGTTCTGCATAAGTGCATTCTTGTAGGCTGTCAGTGCGACCCCGGTCGACTATAAGTGCATTTACATGTCGCTTCAGTCCAAATATGTGAAAAAATATATAGCTTGCTTTAAACATAATACAAACACGAATGGGGAATCGATCACCATGTTTCGGATGTTGAAAATGTATCGTTTAGACTGTTTTTAAACACAGACACATACGTTTTAGTTTTGTGTCCAGTTTATTTTATTTTTGTACAATATATATGTACCTATATATGTTGTCCGGATTTGCTAAAATCCCCGATTAAGGAATTTTACCTATATCCATAAGTATTTATTTATAAATAAGAACAAATTAACATTTATTTGTGAAATAAAAAAGGAATCAACACATTATAAAAAGTCATGTTTATGAACGATAATAAAAATACTTTTAAAATAATATAAAAGGCAGTATTTTAGAAGTATTGTCAAACAAACAACCAAATGAAATAAATTTAACAAAATCTTCTTTGGTATACATATAATTAGTTATTATTTTCACATGTGTATATATAGTAGTGTTGATATATTGTAACTGTAATGTCACACATCAAAGTATAAAAGTGTAGATAATTTAGTCCAAGTAAACACAAAATAATTTACCAATGCAATAATCATAAAATAAAATCACACAAATGTCTAAAACATCATTAAAAACAAATCTGGAAAACATAAAGCACACGAACATCGTTTTACACAAAATGAATTTTACACTAGAATATACTAAACTTGAAAATATACTAAGAACACAATGGTTTTCTTCCGGTTTTGTAATATAATATTTTCAAATATGGTCTAAAATGGTTAACTATATTTGAATAATGCTAGTTTTGAGGGTGTGGAATTATGTTGTGCATGGTTAATTTTTGTTGAGGGATGAATTCCATCCTAATCTTTCAATCCATACTGTTTAACACAATTCAGTTTGCAAATTTAAATTTTCTTTTTTGACAAATTCAAAAGATAATCACATTATATCTTTCACAATCCTACGTATTATTGTGGAATATTTGAAATGAAATAAATTATACGTAAATTATAAATAAATGTTTTCAAGTTTTTTTTTTTAATCTCATATACACACACACGCCTACATGAATTTATAACATAAAATAAAATTTATGTTTGTAATCTTGTATTATAAAATGTTTGCAAATTTTTTATTATGTATTCGAAAAAAAAATTAAGTATTATTAAAACAGTTCTAATTTGTACAAACAGCATTTAATTGAATTTGTACCAAATATGACTACTAATATAATATAGAATGAATGTAAATTATTAAAGTTTATGTAACTGTTACCTAACTATCAGTTTTACACAAAAAAAATATACATATGTATACTATATATAGTATGTATATGATTTATTTATGATTCAAATAAAATTCAACTTGTTTATACCATTGTATTCATGAATTTTTCATTTTTGTCTCTAATTTTATGTAAAAAATATTCAATTTGCCTTTGACACATAGAAAATGAAAATAAATTCAATAATTTCACATTTATTTATGAGAAATTAAATGTATATTCAAAAAAATAAACACTATGATAAATAAGGGTTTATAAACTCTTCCAACGCATATAAAATCTTGACGAGAAAATAAAAAAAAACAAACATTAATGAAAATAACTGAGAATGCACGTTGGGACGGGGATAAATGACAAGACGGGAGCAATGCGTGAAATATGTGCTTAGTTTTTTGGTCCACAAGATGCATGTGGGTGTCATTAGTCGTTTTGTAGGTCGTATTACAAGAAATATAAGCCACAGTTAAGCAGTTAAATGCAATGATTCACAGCACACACAAAGACTAAAAACACTCCTCCTATATCTAAATAAATATTTTTTGAAATTTGTATGGAAATAACTAACCCTTTTGCCTTTATAATATATTTCTTGGATTAAAAAACAAATAACAAAATTACACCGAAAACACATGTCATATTAATCTTGAACTAATTTACATTTTATGTTGAGAAACTGCAATTTGGCAAAATTCTAATAACAAATGGTAAAAGATATCATTTCATTTTAATGAGAGCAGCTGAACAATAAAAACAAATATATCAACATGTATTTATATAGTAAATTATACCTTATATATACGTAAATATAAAATCAAAAGAATTTGTTGGAATTTGTACTAAAATTATATGTAACAATCACGAATCAATTAATTTTTATACAGTATCAATAGAAGAATTTTCAAAATGTTTCAATACGAATTTTTGAATTGTTTCCAATTTGCTTAGAACTAAAATAATAGGTACATTTTGTAGGACAACAAGTTCATATAATTAAATTTACAATAATTTTTTAAGTAAAAAAAAACAATGATACTAGCACATTTTTATAATTTTATTCTAGTTTCTATTTTGAACACAAGGCAGACTACTTCTAATAATGTAAAACAATAGACAGACATTATACCTGTTAAAGTTAATTCGTTAAGTTTATTGCCACAAATTTGTTGTATCAAGGTAAAATAATATAAAAGTGTGACAAATATTATTAAATTATAAAAACACATACTTGTGTGTGTTGCGCCATAATTAAATGTCATCAAATTACATCAAAACATTTTGTAAAGTATTATAGTTACAACCCTCTATTAAAAAAAAAAATTATCAACAAATCTAGATTCATGTGGCGCCTCTTCGTTTAGGTAAAACCATCACATAAAACTTTTTGGATTATTTAGCAAGTCTAGACCAAGCATTAACTTACATTCTTTTCTCTCAAATTACATCTCGTATAAGATACACCTATGGTTTTATTATAAGTGAAATACAAAACTAATTTTAATTGATGCCGACACATTGTTTTTAACAAGTAAAATATTTTTTCTTACTGCATATAATTTCTGACTGATGTTGAAAAAAAATATATTATAAACGGCCTACATTATATTATTAGAGGAAAAAAAGAAAACAAATTAAGGTATTTGTTTACGACCGCAACTTATAAGGACCACCTAACAAAAAACAAGCATTTTGTGTTCCCTACCAATTATTTTCAACATGAGGTGTTACTGTAAGCTGAAGCTCGTATTTCATTGTAATGAGACAACACCAGTAGCAGGATTTCTTATGATGATGATGAATTTTCCTTCTAATATTAGACCAAGTTTCAATGGAATCAATAAAGTATACCATCAAAACAGTAAATTTCCATGTTTCTATTAAAATTCTTCTAAATGGTCTTATTTTGGAAGGACTCTATCTCGTCACTTTATAATCCTTTAGAGAAATTTCAACAGAATGCCAACGCGTCACCAACCACTAAATGGATACACGCTAACTGCTCACTTAAAGATAACCTCTTTGTGTAAATAATTTTTTTAAGACACTCGGTTTATTTTTGGTTTTGTGATTTTGTCAGAACGAAAATTGCAACTGATTAAAAACGGTGACTAGATACTCTAACACTTATTTTAAACCATTCTATATATGTATACGAAGGTATGTACAATACCGCAAGTTATCAAATGAATAATTGCATTGCTCATGTCATTATTGCCCCCGGGTGATGTACCTGAACACATTTCAAATTCCTACCCCTCTAGAGATGTCCGGAATTACTGATTGCAAGCCCTGGTTTCATTATAGATCCATGTATATGTACATACAGGTATCAATAGTGCCACAAGGGCTCCACCCTCCAATTTTCTAAGTTAAATGAATGACCTAAACTTGTACTTAGATAATACATTTGCCCATAAATAGTTCATCAATTAAAATGCCACTTTTGAATATAAAATAATCATGTATAACAAATTTCGTCATATTATTTTTCTTGTTATAAATAGTGTTTAAAGTAATTCATTTAGTTTAAAAATAAAATGTAATAATTTTACTATACGACAATTTGTTTGGTGTTGAAAAATGGGGCAAAATTCAAACATCTTACATATGCTGCATTAATAAAGTAGTAAAAAGAAGTAAAAAAAAAAACATTACAAGTTTCTGAAATTCATTTACTAAGGATTGATTTGCATATGTTTGCATGTCTGTATGTGCGTATGTCAAGTGCAATTACATTCCTGATATTTATGAGGTTCTAGACGCTAGTACGATGACGCTACCAGACGTCGTAAGGACCACCCGGTGGCATATTATTATTATGGAACTCCATTTTTATTTCCACTCAATATTATTTCGTTAAATATGAATACAGATACACTTATAACATTTTTCCACAAAGGCCTATTTACAAGACATAATAACCATAAACTTGCATTTTTACTAGTTTTTAAAAAAAGAAGGCTACATTTAGCACCTCAACTTAAAAACGAGTGACAATCACTTAAAATTATCTTGGAAACAAACCTGTCATTGGTATAAATGTTTTATTTACTTTACGATGATCCCCTACAGATAGATTTTTCGACCTTATTAGGACCTTATACGCCTTTTCGAAACAAACCAAACATATCGATACGCCCAAACAAAAGTTTCCCTTATTGTTTTAAGATCTAAAGCAGACTAGATAGCCATCGAATGCATCACACAGGTAAGGTATAGGCAATTGATATGTCTATACCCTTAAAACACTTATCTTGAAAACAATCGGACAAATCATTTGTTTTTCTGGTGCTTGTCTAGACATTTGAGCATTGCATAAAATGTAAAAAAATTGGCGCCTTTACCAAAATTTTTGATAATACAATAAACTATTTGAAAAAAAATTCAACAAAAAACAATAAAATAAAAATGTCGCAAATTGGTTTGGTTTTGCCAAATTTAAAAGAAATATATAACGACATTTGACATATAAGATAAAATTAACAAGTACATGAAATCGTGCCAGAATAAAAAAGAATTTATATACATTTGAATAATTAAAGCCCAAATATACATTTCTGTAGTTTTAAAATTCCACTGTTTTACTATTTTTAATTTACGTGAAAGTATATATGTATGTATGTATATACATATATATGGACAGTTATGTAAATTTTTTGCAGCCGAAAAAACAGGAGCTTAATTAATTTCATTTCCTATAAAACTGTGCACCAGGTTAATCAGTGGATTCAAAAACAGTTAAAAAAAAAACAGAAAAAAAACATCGTTACACACACATACATATAATACAAACCTTTAATGAATCACACACCAGGGCCAAATAAAATAAATTAATTTTTTTATGTGTGTATGTGAATTCAGGCGGTTGTTGAGTTGGAAAAAAGGCGATATATCAGCTGAGAGCGATCGCGCCCACTTTAACGTATCTAACTATATGCACCCCGATCCCCGAAAACCAAAAAAAAAAACCGGCTTTACACCAATAATTAAGATTATATATTATTGATTGTAATTAAAATCTATTTAATACATTCGTATTATATGAATGGACTACTGGTCATAAATTTCAAGTTCGTTATTTGAGAAGTTGGTTAGTTGATTTTACAATTAATTATATTTTGGTTATTCTCTGCAGGGTATACATATATTCTTCCACCAGTATAAAATAATTGATAAATAAAATACAACATACATACCTTTTTATTGACTAGTCTCGGTTCGGAATTGGCTAATTTAATTAATTCTTGCAAATCACCCTTGGATGCCGTTACATACCATTCAACGCACTTTTTTTGTTCCACCTATATATAAAAACCAATAAACATAATTTCTAAAATAAATACATATACTATATATAAAAAACTTGTCCATGACTTCAACATTTTTAAAACTTAAAACAGAAACAAGTTTTGTACGAAAAATAATTATTTAGAAAACAAATGTAAACAAATTGCCTATTAATTTGTTGAGGACAAAATTCTAATTGTATTTATAGATAATACAAATGTTATACTCGAATATGTTATGCGTAATGGCTTGATAATATAAATGATTTTTTAAAAATTTTTATGTTAACGCTAATGTATTTTTAAAATTACAATTTATTATAATCAACTTACAACAATTCTCGTATATGTATATGTACGTAATTTTCATATTCTTAAAGTTTATAATATATAATGAAAACATTCAAACCGTTTAATTTCTCCAATTAGTTTTTCTTTCTAACGAATATATATTCTTATCTCGACTTATACAACAGAATAGTGTCTAGATTTCATTTAACTGATAAAAATATTATTAAACAATTTATTAAAGCAGAAACAAAGTCTTCATATATATATTATTTTATGTATGTTATGTAGATATACAACATTGTATAAAAGTAATTATGGTAAGACATTTTAATATTTTAATTAAGTGTACTGTACTATACAAGATACTAATCATAAACTAAATTAATAGTAGTTATAATAATTCAGCAATTAATAATCAAGATACATATCTATATATTTTTTAAATATGTGTACATGGGCGTCGACTGATCAGACCTTTTGGTAACTATTAAATGAAAATTGTACTACGATAATTTCACAATCTTATCAAAAAGGTCAACAAGCCAAATCTACAAAATCTAAGTTGGCTATAGGAATTTCAAAAGAAAGTAACCAAAAAAAATCTAATGTGTAAAAACATAAAATTTCAGCCTCTGGCGACAGTTTTACGAATGTACAATAAATTTTTTTCATTATAAAATGTATATAATCGACGCCAATGTATTGGAAAAAGTGCCAGTTAACGCTTTAAAATATATAACGAATTCAATTTAAACTTGGAAAAAAAATCAACAATCGCTAAGGCACGAAATATACTTACCGGTTTATCGAAGGCGCCGTCATCCTCATCGGCCCCCTGTGGACAAAACACAACACTAAACAAAAGAGCATC
This sequence comes from Oryzaephilus surinamensis, assembly GCA_004796505.1. Taxonomy (NCBI): domain Eukaryota; kingdom Metazoa; phylum Arthropoda; class Insecta; order Coleoptera; family Silvanidae; genus Oryzaephilus; species Oryzaephilus surinamensis. The sequence goes on along the minus strand of SSSI01008736.1, from coordinate 2,463 downwards.
GTGTATAAATTAGCGACTGCTAGCGATAACATCGCTATCCGCTAAACGGTCTAGTCACGCCGTTTTTATTAACGAATTACATGAGACATCCAGGTAATTTGTCTGTGTGGCTATATAGTAATAGATTTTTCGACATCACATCAAGTTCATCCATTCAATCAAATCAAAACACATCTCTTCATATTATAGATGGAACAGAATGTAGAAAGAAAAAAACGTAAACGTTCCAATCAACACATTTTCACATACGCATAAGAAAAAAAATATATTTATATATATATAAAAGCTTGTAGAGCCGACTCGGATCATTAGTGAAATTATATATATATGTCTTGATATAACCACGTTCGTATACATATATGTATATGAGGGTAAATTATAATGAAGAATGCAAACAAAGTCATCTTGGAAATTAAATATTCATCAATAAAGTGTACATCATTCTTCTTATTAAAACATGTGTGTGTATGCATAAGTAGTACATTATAAATTTTTTAAATTGATATACTACATACAATTTTTTTTTTCTAACTGATGACTACTAATTGAATGTATGTTTAGATTGAAATCAGAAAATGTGAACAATTTTCAATAGTTTTTTTGCTAACGACTATAAAATTATAAATTATTTATGTAAATTAATTCGCATTAAATTTATTTTGTGCCTATTATAACTTTTAAGGAAAAATTTAACATTTAAACATTAATTAATCAATTTTGCAAATTAAGTTATTAATTTAAATAATATGTTATGTAGTAAATAAACTAGAAACTTAATCCGTTTCAAATTAGTTAGCTTAGCAGCAAATTTTAGAAGTAAATTCTTGTAAGTGATTTTTGGTGAAAAAGAATGAAACCGATTTTTAAAAAACTATTGGTCCAAATTTAATTTTGTTAACGGATTAGTATTCAGCTGGCTCATTTCATTAACGAATGCTTATATTAATTTTATTTATTTATATAAAAAGTATGAATTTTTAATTTTTGTAATAAGAGAATTAATTTCAAAATTTTCTAGTGCAGTTAGAATGTTTTAATACAAAATTTAATAAAGTGATGATTATATAATATAATAGTAAAAAATTATTAATAAATAATATATGTATGTATTAATAGATGACATAAACTGAACTGACTTAATATGACATACTAATGCCCAATTTAATAAGAAACAACACCAAACAAGGCCCAATGTATTTGAAAAATGCCCGAAAAACCAAGCATAAATTTGTCTTTATTAGAATGTCCTTATAATAAAAAAACGATCATCTATATACGAGTATAGTTATTTATGTAACAGGGACGTAATATTTGAGATGATTATTTAAGATTATAGAAATTTAAAGCCTGACGAAATAGGGTTTTTAATTTCACGAGTGCTGTAATCTTTAATTATGCCAGTGTTATGATACAACGTTTTATTCCATTTTTGCATTTAGCATTTACCTAGCTCAAAGATTTGACAGTTCTGTGCGTCTGTGCCATAAAATCCAGTATTTGACAGTTTTGTGCTCTAAAATTTGAAATTAAGCCCGCAAATGCGTGCATATAAAGTTCTGCAGAGAATATTAAAGTAATAGCTTTCATAACTTTTCAGCTTTCAGGTTTTGGAACAGATGTCCAAAACTTTTTTTTAAATGGTTACAAATTTCGAAATGCACCTAATATAAAACATGAAAATAGATCCAGAAAATGTTCAGGATTAGTAGAAATTATGTAGTCTACGAGCAAAGCTGTTATTCTAGATAAAACAAATATGTATTTTGTAGGTTATATCAACGGTTATATATAGTACTATAAAGGTTGCTCCAAATTTTAGGAGCAGGTTTCCAAATTTTATACTTAATTTGGCAACAAAATAACTCCACGCTTTGACCATAAAACATAACCTCTTTTAGAAGTAAGTTATTCAGCTTATTAGGTAAGTAGTATAAATTTTGCACAACCATGAGAATAAACATGCGTGCCAAATTTATTTGATAAAATGTTAATTATATTTTTAGTTTTCTTCTATACTAAATAAAGATTAAATCGTATAGTCTACCAGTTAAATCAAAAATCAAAGAATATATAAAAGCAACTTAAATTATAACCAGGCAGCCGGGGAGGACCCGGCAACTACATATTTTGTTTGAAAAGGTGTGGAATTTGTCATAGGTAAACATAGTATAGGTGTAGTCCTAGAAAAACTAGCTAGTCCTACGTAAACCTAGGTAGTAAGTAGTGGAACTGTGTCTAGGTTTATATAGCTTTTTTAATATTCTATTAAAAAATTTAAGACTAATATTTTCAAAAGTATTTAAATTAAGATGAAATCGCAATTTAACATTTGCTTCAAACAAAATTTGGGATTATTTCATGGGAATGATACAAATGTATCATAATCCCAAATTTTGTTTGAAGCAAATGTTAAATTGCGATTTCATCTTAATTTAAATACTTTTGAAAATATTAGTCTTAAAT
>SSSI01008733.1:0-24538 GCA_004796505.1 Oryzaephilus surinamensis | reverse complement strand
ATATAATGCAATACGTTGTTCGTTTGCCAGTTCGCTTACCTACTCGCAAAATTTGCTCGTTCATGTAAACAAGGACAAGTCCAATAAAAATCATTAATGTACGAGTTCTGTACAAGGCTTTATAGGGTTAATTCAACAAAATAGCAGGTATTACTTGAAATTTCTTAAAAATTGTGCGTTGGTCTTAAGTTGTTTGTACGCAACTGTCAAAAATTGTTTCCGCACTTGTGCGGATAAAGTTTTTCTAAACGCCATGCGCAGTACCAACAATTATTAAATTTGTTTATCAAAACTGTCCCTATTTTATCGACCTAGTTCAAAAAAGTAGTCTTTTATATATAATGACGCAGAACATATTTTATACATAAAGTACACAATATTTATAAATTGAACGTAAAGAATTCGTTTTATAAACTTAGGTGATAATTCGAGAATTACCATGTCGAATAGATAAAGGTATTATTTTGTATAAACAAATGTCGGATTGTATTTTTTTGTACAAATTATGATGGTATAGACAGAAGAAACCCCTTTTATGTTGCGGTTTTTGAAGTCGGCAAAAGCAGGTGTATAAGAATGTATATACATAGGTATATAGAGAGAGCATTTAGAATTTCAATTTATTTTACACAAATTTCCGATAATGGGTAAATATGTTTGGGCAGTGAACTATGGACACATCACGTCCACCGCAGGTGGGCCTTAAATAATACCCGGTATCGTCTTTGATTAAAGTTGATGACCCAACACTTATTATCTTCTTATATTCCACCCATTACGAATTGTTTATTTTTGATCCGTTCTGCTCAGTTCGAATTAAATTATCTAGTTTAAATCAGAAAATCAATTTTTTTTCTCTATTTTGGTGGGTAGTGTTTTATTTATAATCGGTGTCCAATCGAATCGGTTTTTTCTTATTAAATTAATCTTTTATTTCTAAACAGGCGTATAATGTGGTATGGTGTGTGGATGGCTTTTTTGTTTGATCTTCGTTTTTAATTTTAAGTTAACTGAATTTTTTCTATTATAGTTTCAAATTCAGTTTATTTGTTTGGTTGTGGTAGGTATCTGATACCTAAATTAGATCGTTAATTTTTAAATAACTTATTAAGCGATAGTTATTTGAGGAAGTAATTGCTTTATTGGAGGTCTAAAAGAAGATTGAATTATTTAGGCACACAAAGTGATTCAAAATAACGTTCCGATACTTCAGACCATATTTAATTGTTTTTTAATCTATAAGTTAATAAACCATTTAATAAACAGTACTTACCATAAATATAAACATATTTATGTATTAGGAGTAACTACATACGTACTTTTGGTACGCCAAAATTAAAATAACGAAATTATACTCAAAATAAACAAAAGTTGACTTAAAATTTTAAACTAGATATATGAAACAAAGCTTGAGTTATTTTTCTCACATGACATCACACATTTTAATCGATGTATTTTCATTTTACATGACCGACATAATGTTAGCCATTTACATCCAGATAGAACACAGAATTACGTGAGATAAGCTACACTTTACATTAAAAACAATTTCGGCTACAAAAAGTTTTAAGTTGTAAATATTTTAAGCCAAAATCCGTCGCAATAATAACGTAAACAGTTTGAAAAGAAATATAAAATTAAATGTAATTTCTTAGCCAATAAGAAGTCATTTTTTTGGTATATAAAACAATTTCTACCATTTCCGTTTCATTTTATATTTGGTGGTCAAATTGCAACAAGTGAAATTGTCTAATAGTAAAACAGTAGCCGTTTGCCGCTTGATTGATATCCAATGAAGTGTTAGGCAATGATTAGGGCGCCATGTTTATTGTTTTGTAAAAGAAAAAATTAACAATCGCTGATCACAGACAAATTATAAACGTGTCTATCTATATGTATATACACCTACAGTGACCATCGACAGGTGAGAATATAGTTGGTCAGGTAAACAGTAGTCAGTGGTCTATAACTAATCCGGGGCAATAATCATAATCATAATAATATTAAGCCAAGTGTGAATGGTTATTGTAATAAGCGGTATTGATTTGTTAAGTCTATTCTATACAGTGCAATTAAATAATTTATAATTGATCTGTAATAATAGATAGCTATATACTCTTGGAACTTAAATGTCACATGACAAATTATTGAATACGTATATCAAATGGTCAAATACACATGTTATTATCTGCATTATCTAGCTTATATTAATGTTATACTAAACGAAAGTGAAAAATGGAAAAGTTTATCTGGTCACCGATTTTAATCCCTTGCAATTTTCGTGCGCCATCTCGTCACCGATCTGTACTCACTATTTATTTATTTATTTATTTATATCCATTAATATTATAGAAAACGATTTCACTACACTAACAATAAATCACATTAACGTCTATTTCATCTAACGCCTGCTAAAACTGGTATTTATTTCTTTTAATTTATCATAATTATTATCGATCAACTTAAATCGAAATTCCTGGCCTGATATTTATTTTCATCACGATTTTCGATGGCTTTGAAAAATAAAATTTATATTAGAACGATTTATTGACCAGTTTGTAGTAGACGATTTTCTTTCAACGTCAAAAGAATATATTGTTAATGGATTTTCTGATAAATAATGATTCGAATAATTCGATTCATTCTTATAAATATAGGCTAATTGTTTTTGTTTAATAATACATCGAAAACAATTAAAGACATTAATTAAATATGTTTGTTTACAAAAAAACTTGGAGCCGAATTTTCCTAGTTATTTTTTTATAAACTATTAGACTAATTTTAGAAGTTGACTCAGATTAATAATACGTTTAAAATACTTCACATCCTGTGGTCTCAAGGCCAAAAATGGTTATTTTTTAAATTTAATCAAAGACTTCCACATTAGACAAAATGAAATTTACATATCTCACAATTATCAGTTAACCTTATCCCATAATTTATATTTCCAATATCCATAAACTAACATAATACCTACATATGATATTTGCATAAAACATTTTATTCAAATAATATTTAAAATGATTGAAAATCGTACAACTCATTGAAATTTCGATCTAATACCTATCTAATAAAGATAAAATTAAAATCTAAAATCGCTTTTGTTTCATGTTTCCGTTTGGGGCGCCGCTTTGACAACCGGAAATATTGTAATTAAAATGATTTCTCTTCTCGTTGTTTGATTTATAAAGTTTTATGGCATGATGTCACCGGACACTTAAAAAATCTATTGTGTGTAGGTGGATTACATTTTTTTTAATATGATTATACCTAAATTATCATTCCATCATGAAGTAATGCAATTTTAAACAAATTTACAACGGTGGTCAAAGTTGTTTACTATAAATATACATATATGTATGTATACCTACTATAGTGCAATTTCCGCTAATATTTACCCCCCGTTTTCTCACAGCTACCTGTAACTAATACCATAAATGGTATAATCATATGCACCACTACCCCATTCATTTCAGTTTTACCTGTTGATGTTAAACACACCGTAACAATTAAGGGTGGTGCAATTGAAAATATAAATAAACGGCTTGACAGCCAAATTTATTTGTTAATTTAATTCGTTAACGAATTTTCTAAACTACGGGAGTGGAAATATTAACTTTGGAGGAAGTTAAACTAAATAGGTGACACATTTTTCAGTCCAAGTTTAATTAAACTGACTATTTCGTCTAATATTTGACCAAAATACATACATAATTACATACATACATATTTAATTTTTTTCTATTAACATTATTGTAATATAATATACGTAATAAGTTATTTGCGTTATTGTTTTGAAAATAATTGTACAATTCTTAACTAATACATTTTGAACAATAGAAATAAGCGACTATTTTTTTAAAATGACGTGTTCACTATAAATAAATGAATGAATGACTCCACCTTCTGGCAGTTATAACAATAAAATTACTTCACTTCCCTTAGCGACTTCCGTTCTGCTGTCCCTTATAAATCTCAATTGTTGAATAAACAATACTATAAAAAATGTTTTAAGTGGAATTCCTGCACAATGATGCTCGTTTTTCGGTTAAAAAAGATATCAAAATGGCTTTCAGTGTAGCATTATAGTAACGAATAAAAAAATTAGTGGAATAACCCAAGAGCAAGTTAGAGCTTTTTCTAGAATTGTGAATATATACTTATTTACACTTGATACTTAAATCTAAATGTATACCCGTAGTAATGAATCAGTATTGAATAAAACGATAAATTTTCTAAATTTATAGTTCAAGAAAATTGAACAATACCGACTGGAAACATGAATGTTCATCATAATATATGATTATAGAAACAGTAAACAATCAAATACGTTTAAATCAAACGTACATTATTACACCACATTATATTAAAATTGACATAACCGGAAATAGTATAAAGCCCGCCTTTTGTGACGTCAATTTTTTAATGTTTCTACATCATCCAACTAAAACTACCATACTTTATACATTATGTAGGTTAATAATAATATTATCAATAAGTACTTATTATGATTATTGTTATTATAATTTGGATAATATTTTTACAATTTCTTTATAAAACAATAAAAATTGTACAAGTGAATGGCATTTTTTTCAAATATATTAACTTTTAACTATATAATACATATATAAAATTTGAGTTAAAAATATGGTTCATCAAAAGCTTATAAAAAGATTGCTGGAGCGTATTATATCGACAATTAAAGAAGATTCTCCTCTCTCTTTCTTATATTTTCCCCACAAAACAACAATCCAAAATCAGAAGCCGTGAACAGTTGAAAAAATAACGCAGATTTCTCTGTTAATTAGTGAGATATATGTATTATATTATTATTTTGTATTGTAGTGTGCGCCTGGTGATTGTCTTAAGGCACGAGATAATTAGAAGCATGCCACTAATTATTTGATTAGCATTATTATAATTACATTGCATAGAGTGGTGAATAATAAATTTTAATACGTACGAATATTTGTTACGTAAATAATTATGTACTTTTATTTACAAAAATCCGTTAAAAATACAAATTACATTTATCAGGAATCATTTTGTATAGATATAAGTATAAGAAAACTATTTGCAGCCCTACCTAAAAGCCCTACTAAGCATTTTTGAAGTGATCGCAAAAGAAAAGAGCACATGCTTGTATATATAATGTTAGTTATTTATATTAATGATGTTTATGGATAGATATAATGTTAAGAAGTCATCGGCCCGGGTAAGTAACGGATGCCATAGAGCGAACGAAATATCGTACGGGTGGCTGACTTCTTCATAGCTACTTTACTAGATTTACTCAGCACGAGCCCCTCACCTGGTGCTCTTGTACACCTCCACAATACAGTCAAATGAATTATTGTTTCCTCTAAAGTGTTCTTAAGACTATAGACCGAAATGCCATAAATTTTTCGTACCAACAAAACAATTCCAACTATATTATAGTTAAAATATAACAACCTGATTTCCATAATTTTATAATACCAGTTGAAAGAAAATGTGTGACAATTTAGCGCGATTTAATTAAAAAAAATATAATTTTAATTCATAACATGGCACGATTTTAAATAAAAATAATGAATGGTGCAATAAATAACAATTTTATATAAAAAATTACATAAATATCTTCCTCTTTTCCTTGAAACAACAATATTATAATAAAACAAAAAAGCAACAAGCATGTTACAATAAACGACAAGATTATACACCGTTTTTTAATTCGTGTAAAAGAAACATGCCATCAACATCATCAGACAGAAGAATGAATGGCTTGAACGGTAATATTATTATCCGAATGAATTCATCTAATGAGATACTAGAACAATATCATTAATGAACGTACATTAAATAAGAATGGATTTATGGTAGATTGCGATGGTGGAAGTGAGAATGGTAGAATGTTTAGCGGTTCCGGGGAGGTCTGAGAGGTGTGCGACGGGCACGTGCTGCAGGATATGCGTGGTGTTCGGTTCCGGACTGTGCTCGTGCCGGTGGTTACACACACCTCCGGGAATATGAAGAGTTTATGAACCTCTCAGTACTGGCTGCTTTTGCCGATTCTATATATGATGGTTTTCATATATAATACGACACGGCTCCCATGAGTACCATATACACTCCCAATTATAATTGCTTACGTTCATTTCGTATGTGAAATTTAGATTTCTTCTAATCTGATTCTTATATATGCATGGATTCGCGCCTCTAACACTATTTCACCTTAATTAGCAGATTCTACTTTTAATTTGCTAACAGCAGGAGTTAGTTATTTTATTAATTCAAGTTACTAACATAGTATATACCGGAAATGATGATTATTTTCTACTTAAGAGGCTGCCAGAGGTCACAAATTCACAATAGCGATATTAGAAAAATTAGTTTAATTGTTAATAGCACGCGCTTCTCACAAGGTTTTTAAAATAAATTCTAAAATTAGTCTTCATTAAATATATCTTCCATTAAGGGATAATTCAAGGTTGAATTATTACTGTTTAATTATTACTTTGCTGAAAACCGAACGGATTCACATTGTCACTAAAGTGGTCACGTTTTATTTGATTGTGCCTGAAAATTCCAGAGAATCTACGAGCCATCAAAATGTTCCTTCAAAATGGATCCGACGATTCCGAAACCGAAAATTGAATAGTATGAAATCCAGTGAATCAGATAATGACAGTTTTGTGTTAGTGAAGTTTTATACTACACATCAACGATACTGATAGTGACCAAAGATGGACCAAACCCTTGATCGCTCTACAGTGACCACACATTAAACTGTTAGTTCACACCATTATGGCTGCGGATGGCTAGTGATCCGAACTACCCTCGACCCTGACCTACCCAAAGTGTTGCCTTCACGCTAAGAACCACCCGTGTGCTTCGATATGAGAAACGGAATCCATATACGTCTTCCTCTGATTTTTCCTTTTATTTCAATTTTTATCAAATGAATTAATTTTGTGATGAAACAGTTGAATGATATTCGAATTTACTTGAAAGACTTTCAATTTCAATTATAGTCAGAATAACACTACAAAAAATCTCAAAATAGTCGTGTAATTTGACAGATTTCTACAAAATAGGAAAGCTGCCCAATCAGCTAGACTTTCAACTGCAAATAGTTAGAACGTATAGAGTCAATTTCGTAATTATTGACACTCCCAAATGAAAAACAGAAGCAGAGCTGTAAAGAAGAAAATTGAGAACACATTTGCAGTTTAAATAATAAAAAAAGAAGAAATTCGCAGGACATAATTGTAAAATGCCATAACATTGGTAGGTATATGATTAGCTGGCAAACGTGATATTGCTTCAAGAGTGTGAACTTTGACCTGACACACATGCGAGCACATTCCATAACTGCCACAATTGCACATATTTACCATTTAAAGGCTGGACAGACACTGCGGTAACAGCAGCCTTCATTTAATATATAATTCCTTTAGAAATTGCGGCGATAAACCGACTTGTATATGACAAGGACTATATAATAGTATTGCAACACCAATTCCTAGTCCGACTATTCTCTACAAAATATTTATGAACTGACTGACTTATTTCAATGTGCTTATCGTGACGGAAGTGATATAGATGATGTAGATATAAGTACATGCATGTGTAAAAACAATTATACTTTGTACTACATGCTGTGCAGTTGGATGCAAGTACTAAAACTTTACTAGGTTCGGGCATCTATCAAACATATTATGTAGGTATTATATAGGATCATTTTTCTTTTGTACATACAAGTGTGTATATGCATATTGCATACATATATATAGATAAAATGAAATTGTTGGCGTTTTAAATAGCGGTTTTCAAACAAATTCTACTACTATGCAATTATGTTTTAACAACTAGTTAATACTTAATACCTGTATGTAGAAAATAGATTTTCACTTATTTATTTTTATAATTCACATCAATCTTAATCCAATTATTGTAAACCATTTATTAATAAATTCATATTTCATATAATTTTCAGTTACTTTTTTTTAATTTTAAATTTTTTTCCTGTATAAGTTGTTGCCCTAAAATAAAATTATGTAAATTTCCTGTACAACAATTTCCCAGGAAAGATATGTACATATATATTATAGCTCATTTTGAATGCAATAGGTTTAGTAAATAGGGAACCGTAATAATATACACATATAGTCCATTTTTATGCATATATGAATAAGGGAGACAATGAGAAATTAAAATAACAACGAAAGATAATTTTTTATCATCATCGTATTCTGGATGCAGAGAGCGGAACGTCCAGCTACTGACCAACTTGCTTATTTTATATGCACATACATTAAAAGTGGCTGTTTTAATTAAACAAAAAATTAATGTGTATATGTAGATGTTGCTAGAGTATGCATGTATAGGTATACATATTTATGTGATTTTTTGGTAAATAAAATATTTGCCGATTTTTGCATTTAGTATGGTTCTATTAATAGGTACTCGTATACCTACATTAAAAAATACTATTTATCTAACACATTGTATGATTTTCCAATTTTTGTAATAGGAGACATTCAAATTTTTATGAACAAATAAACACTGTTGGCAAAATTTGAAATCCCTCATTTCAATAGATACTGGAACAAAATATGCTTTTTTTGGTGGTTTAGTAGGAAAAAGTTATAACTTTTCTTCTGTGATAATAGTTTAAATTAATAAATTTGACTAGACCGAGACTGACACATTTTGTATGAACCTTTAAAAATTGAAAAAAAAATCGATTTTTCTGAATACTAAGTAGATATGTATATAACTTAAAATGAAAACTCCTCATGTATTTAAATGTATTAGGATGTCCTTAATAAAAAACAATCATTTACTTTAAAAATAAAAATAAACATTTTTCGACAGTAAAAAGATTTTCATAAATGTTTATACGAGTGATATAGTAGTATTTGTTTTTAGTCTTAATTATATTGGTATATGTTTGATATACATATAAAAAATATATCACTCTCACCTATAAAATAATAAAAGTAATTAGCATTAAAACATTCACTGGAAATTGTTGTTAGTGTTTAGCTATAGGGCAAAAATTTATTATATGCACCTACAACAGATATGTACGTACTGAAATATTAATAATTGTAATAGAAAGTTGGAGGAGATGTAAAGTATAGAGTATGTGTTTTAGTCATTAAATATAATAGTTGATTTTATTGAATTTAAAAAAATTACAAAAATTATTTACAAACTTTATCTACCTAAAAGGAAAAATGTAAGCACTTTACATTTAACCACTTATCTACATTATATGCTAACATAAATCAATATGACTGATATTTATATGTGTATATATAAACATTTTAATTTCAATATTATTTTTTCCTTCTTTCCTATATACATTCATATTATATCTTGAACTAAAACCTATCTCTCGCAACATGTATAATAAATGGAAACATTTTACAATAACACCAACAACAACAACAGATAATAATTGTAAGCTATTGTTTGATTTAATAAAATTCTTTGTATTCCAGCTGCATTTTGCACTAAAAGCAATTCATCAAGTCCATTTTAGGTCACTTTCCTTTCAAGTACGGTGAGTATATTCATGTTTTGAATAGAATTGTATTATACATATACACGTATGTATATTTAATTTACAAGCAATGTTCAACATAAATTTTATATAATTTTCAAGTCATTTATAAAACTAATAAAGTAAATTCATAGAATAAATGTATACATGCAAGCCACCATAACTTGATCATTTACTTAGCTAATTAAAGATTACTGGCCATGTTGGAATTAATTAGTCAAGTTTAGAGCAGCAAAATGAAAAATTAAGTCTTTGACATAAGAGATATTATATAGATTAATAACAACAGCATCAACGTTAGACCATTTAGAAATATGGACGAATATTCTACAATATAAGAACAACTATTCCAGCATATATATAGCAAATATATGGTTCTAGTATTATATTTCATGCCCTTTATCTTTGCAATCTCAACTATGCAAGAAAACAGTGTTTTTTTCATTTCTTTTTAGAAAAATTAGACAAATGGGGTTCGTGCACAAACCTAACACGTTGCAGATCGAATGGCTGATTGGAAGCTAACAAGTGACGTTCACATCCATCGATGTCCAACTACATTATAAATGGTAACTATTCATAGTATTCTCCATCTATTTGTCACTTAACTATACGTGCCCAAGATAATCTTTTGATCAGTTTTTAACAAAAGCGCAGTGTAGAAAAATCATTGGAAACGGTGTAAAAATGCCACTAATTGTTGCACTCTCGTTCATGATGGAGAGTTTAACGCTCGATTTGTGTGGTATTGTATGCTATTTATGGCAAAAAAAAACAGGTCATCAGCATTTAAAACATTTTGTACGTAAATTGTGTTTGTTTCAGTATTATATTATAGCTTTTTTAAATGGAACGATCTGTTGAGGAGAAGAGGAAAGGCACCTGTCCAGAGCAACGGAAGTGCCGTCACACTAGACGATTCTTCTCAATGGATGAGTCTAATCTCCACCGGAACTAGCCAGCCCTCTATATATAGCCCTCGTGTGTCACACCGTCCAAAGGAAGGAATATTTTTATTTTATATGCTTAAATAGGGAGGCAAAATATAATAAAAAACTACATTAATTATGGCTCTCCTTTTTTTAAAAAAAATCTTCGTATGTAATAATAAAATAACAAATTGCTCAGTTGAACAAATTTACATGAGTAAATATAATATTTTTTCTAAATAAAAGCTTAATTTTTACAGTAATTACCATATTTAAAATGAATTTACTTAACAGATAAAGTATAGCATTAAAAGTTAACAAACAATATATGTAACATTTATATTTAAACAGAAAACGTAAAATTAAAAACTTTCTGATTTTTTGCTCTGTTAAATGCAACATGCAACAAGATCTTTTTATCAGTTTAACGAACTAATTTCTCAACAAACTTTAAAAGAAAACAATCTTAATTTAATATTAATGGTAATAATTTCGATTAAAAAGTAATATCCTTTTATATAACTTTAGTTGAAAATGGATTTAAGTTGGAATGGAATATAGCTTTTATACAACACTAAACAATAAATTCAAGTCTTACATATTATATTCTGTCCATTCTGTCAAGTGGTTTGTTTACGTACTCACGGAATGCTTAAGGCAGCATCCAGCATTCTTATTATACCAACATATACTAATTATCCAGGATATGGCTTTATATCAATGCTGATGTCTTTTGGCATTTGTGGCGCAAAAGGAAAATTTATTATGCAGTGTAGGCGATTTGAAAAACATCCAACATGACACTTATATATAATATGCTTAAAAAAAACTTCCTTACACGCTCCCATATCGTACTTGTTTACAAGATTTATCCTAATCCTTATATATTTTCAGTAAACATGGTAACTACATAAATAGAGCGAAACGAAACAATGTCAAATAATAATTAAAAATATAATATAGTTTGTAATATTTCGTGACATGAAAATTTTTCTATAAACAAGTTCATATAACATAATAAATGAGAAATTTTAACGGTATAATATTTTATATGTAGCCACTGATAGATTTCTAACACCCTTCTGTATAATGTAATAAGCTGTTAGCATTTTTATTTTTTCCATTTAATTATAATGTTGTATGCATGTGGCGTTGGTCAGTTAAGAGATTGTATGATGAGGGGCCTTATGACCGTAAGATGACCCTGATAACCCACCATATAGGAATGTATAGCTTCAGATCTGATGAATATAATACGGAATAACATTCTAATATCCGCTAATAGCCATTTCCATACTCTATTATCAACAATCCATGACGAAAATGATTATAATGCTTAATTTATATTAGATATACATATACTGTATTACTGTTGCTGTGTGCGTTTAACGTTTAAGGATCCTGATTAAATGATTGCGTATCTGGAATTTTTAATAAAACATTTGTACATATGTATGAGAACATAATGGAATTACAAATAATTATGTTTTTCTTTCCTTGTATCTTATAAGGTTTGTGTCTTCAGCTACTATTGAAGTCTCCAATTTTTTTAACAGGTTTACTGAAATTTCCGCTCATATAAAAATGTTTTTAATCATAAAATCCTTCAAATTCTCACATTTTGTGTACCTAATTCTCATCAGACAAATGATTAAACCAATACAATGATAATATAAAAGCAGCCCTTGTGAACAAGACACAAGTGTTTTCCCGCGTACCATTTCAGGAATAAATTCGTTGCGCTTTCTGCACCCACCAGGTGGCATAAACGTCGTTACAAAAGTTTAGGATATCCTGTATTATACGTCCCATATACTCAATTTTTTTACGAAAAGGTTTATTTCATATATTATAATTTTAGAACAATTTCCGCGTCTTTTGTTCCCCGTCTAACATTAAAAAATAGATCTTAGTCAGTTTTATTGAAGTCAAAGAGATGTAATTATAATAATTGCAGCTACAATATGTCGGGATTAAAGAAACATATCCTTCAAAACAGACAAAGTATACATTTAATACATGTCTTGTGTGTGATATAAATTTTATAAAAATTATTTGCCTTGAAATTCTTTTGTAAATTCGTTTTGCGATTATAACTGACAGTTTTGAAATTAGATAAATTTTCTTGTTTTTCTTTTAGACTGTTTTTATATTCTATCCTTATAAATGAAAAATGTACTTCATTAATATGTACATGTGACATACAAAATTGCTATTACCTTAACGATCTAAGAATCTTAAAAAAATTTTATCCGATAAACTGATAATGAAATCTTTACTACTTGCTGTAGTTTGTTAGTTTTAATCACTTTAATGGCTATCAATAACAAACCAGATTTAATTTAACGAATTGATTGAGCTTTATAGGTACTATATCAACTACCGCAGACCGCTAATGTAAATTATACTTATTATTATTATATGGTTAGGACAGCAAGTTTGATATTTATAGAAAATTTCCCACCGACATGAAAATAAAAAATAAATCTTTAATTATACGAGGCCAGATAATTAATGTTAAAATAGTACATACTCATATGAAACATTAGAGTAATCGAAATAGAAAAATAAAGTTTGCGGATGTATACCTATCTATATGTACAAAGAGTGCATCAGCAAAACTTGTCCATAATACGCACACCTGCACTTAAGACATTTTTGTAAATTCTTCAAATGCCGGTAGTTAATACAGTCTTCACCGCCAACTCTTGTTATTAATTTTAGCTTATATCTCGTGCATTCCGACTATTTCATATAAATATCGATTGCTTATTCGCATATATGTGTATGTACCCACATGTATACCTTAACTATACATATATAAGATATTGTAGCATCAATGATGCAAAATTACATTTTGCTTTATGAAGGATATAATATTATATATTGTATATATGGCATTATGTTCATATAGTATGTATGTTGGGTGAAAAGGTTATTAAATATGCTTGGTTAATGGATTGTTTTGCCGGTGTTTCTTTGCATGTCAAACAGAAGGGTTCAAGAAGTACTGACGTAGCAGCCATATTAGAGTATCGTATACATGATGTTAAATAAATCATATTCCACCTCTTCATATACATACTAGTATATAGTATTTAGTTTTTCTAAAATCTATAATCTAAATTTAAATTAAAATCCCTGCATAAACCAACCCTTCCATTCAAGTAAAACTTGAGAAATTCGTATTAATTAATGAACATAGTTTCTTTTTTGAATCACATGCAAATATTGGATTATGTATGTTCGTACAATTGCAATTTGTGACATAGCATCAAAGATATACCAAAATTACTATACTTAATAACACAAGCATGTTAGAAACTGAAAAAACGTTAGTTATTATATATACAAAAATTTTAATACGTATTATATTTAGGTAATGTTATTTATATTCTTAAAATTATTTACGAGTATATGTTTGGTGATGGATTGACTTGACCTGAAAAGCTTTCAATTTCAATAAAAGTCACATTATTTATACAATTAAAATAGTCCAGTAATTTTGTAGATTTCTTGAACTACTTTTCAAAACTGTTAAAATGTGCGTTACAATAAAAATTTGAAAATTATAATAATTCGTCAACAAATTATTTTAATAACATACTCTATAGATAATTAAAGATGAAATGAAAAATTGGCTAAAAGTAGCCGGTAAGTTTATGTTTGGTAATATTAATTTCCGAGCTCAATCATAAGTTCATTTCCTTAGAGGGCGAGGTGTATTGTGTTGTCCACGGTCCGTCAGCCAACAGTGACTTAGGCACTTCCTGTGGGGCACGTGCTATACTCGCCATCTTACCGAGATCTTTACCCAAACTTGCTGATATTTAATTCAAATATACATACATACTACATTAGTACTAAATAATTGAATTAAAAGTGGAGGCGGACGATTTTCTTTACATACTGTTGCGTTTTTTTTTTAATATACACAATTTAATTAATTCTTTACTCTAATTATATACAACATCCTTTCTAACGGTACACTTTATAATAATATATTTTATGTGCGATAATATTATGTTTACATTGCACTCCAATTAACAAAAACATTTAATAAAAAAGTTGTGCGATTTGTATCAGTGAAATCTTGAACGAATGTAAATTTATCTTCAGGAAAGTTACTTGGAATTTTTTATGTTTACTGTTCATGAAAGTTCAAGTCATTTTATAAATTATATCTAAATATCCACACAACTTAATTCCGCTTGGAATATATAATTTTTTTGTAGGAAGATATGTTACATAAGAAAAGTTGATTGATTTGCGAGTATATAAAGTTTTCTATAGAAAAACATGCATGCATAGCTGAAATCTGCTTACATCAAAACTGAAATGCTAAATGTTAGAATAGACATAATTTTATGTACAATACAAGTTATGCAGATTTTCTGATTAATTCTCAACAAGTGCAGGTAATAGAGTAAAGTTAATGTGTAAACACCTTTGCAGACAGATACAAGGTTGTAAGGTCAACCGTGAGAATTCACAACGGTATGAACAAATTGTTTAATACAGAAGTTGTGCTGTATTATTGGTAGTATGGTGTTATGTAAAAGTCTATTATATGCTTATAGATATATACTCGTAGAAGTTAGTGAGCATTTCAATATTTTACTTATTATACACAATAAAATATGTTTCAACGTTTTCGCCATATGTTTTACGCATATTTATTAAAAATTATGCACTAGCATTGCAATAAGTGTTATAATTAGAGTTAGGTATTTGTGAATACATAAGCAGTTTTTTAAGAAATGAAAGAAATTTAAAAATAGAACAAAATCATGTTTTTTATTCGCCACAAAATTTACGTTCCTTTAATTTTCTTATCGTAAAAATAAGTATTACGATAGTTTTTATTATTTTCAAACCAAATGGTGGTTAAAACTACGATGCGTAACCTTTTACAGCTGCAGAAGAACTCTTAAAGGAAACCAACTGTCTTAAGTCACCCATCGATGACCACCCTAAGAAGATCACTAGACCATTTTTTTCCTTAAAATAATACAAACAAATTTCTCAAAGGGACGCTGAAAAGTTCCTTCTGTTTGAATAGGAATTTAAAAAAAAAACTGTTTTAATAATACGATAATACTTAAGTAAAAACCAAGAAAAATGGTTAAAGTATATGTGAAATCAATTTTCTTTTGGATTTATAACGAATATTTCTCAATCTGATCACATCAGGTGGTAAAGCGGAAAGTTTTCAATAAGGATAATAAATATATCTATCTATTCTCTATAGTTAAAATTATCTGAACGATCCACACAGATGAGAATGCAGGATGCAATATATACATGTATGTATCGTATGTGTATAGAAAAGCGCCATTTGCACAGAATGGTACTAACTAATGCGCCCTCCTGGTAGTAAACTACAAATAATTGTTGAAGATAAGATAATGCCGGCTGCTGAGGTGCCACTTACTGATTTACATACGACTCATGATCCTGGGGACTATAAATGCCCGACACTAACTAAACTAATACTCACACACAATATGGATAATATTGTATGTTTCCAGATATATTATCGGTATCGACGAAAGGACTTGGGTGTGATTTTATCTGATTTGTCGTTAGTTGAAACGATTTACGAGAAATTTAACATATCCTCCAACAACAAAAGGGATTTATAATAAAATACATATAACAATTTAAAATCGTCTATAAAACAATTTCATGAAATAAAGTACTAGATTGTTTTACGAAAAAATTTAATTACATTAGTTCACACGCTGACCACTTCCTTATGAACATTATTTAATAAGATGGTAATGGTTATGTGACACCTGTGTAGGTATACACGTATATATGTAGTCCAACAGCAATTATTATTTTGCAAAAGTTAGTTAAAATATATTTTGCAAATAAATTAAATTACATATACTTGTATATTATGCGTGAACATATATATTATAAATGTATTAACCGAAGATTTGAGGGCACGTTCTCACAGGACATTCCGAGAAATCTTAAAAATATATAATTGTAATAAAAACCTTACTTTATTATAGTTTATAAAAATTAAAACAGGCAATTTTAACACTTGAAAAATCTGTTTATAATTTTATTAGAACATTTTAATTTAGTCAGATAAGAACAAATTAGTCAAGGTTATAACTATTTTAGGACAACTTCCTTTTCACCGTATATTTTTTTAAACAAATTATTATTGTGTAATATCCCTTGCCCTTGACCTTCAAACGCAAATTGTATGTAAATGGCACAATTTATCAGCGAGAATTAAAAAAATATATATAAATTATTACAATGGTAATTTCCAAAGATTTAAAAAATATTCATTGAAGGAAATTTAAATAATAAAACCCAATTAGTAGAACAACAGAAACAACATTACATAATTATTTTAATATTGGCCAATAGAAAAAAGGCAAAATTTTAGGTTTTTATATAATATTAAGTGAGGAATAACAACATACTGAAGACAATACAATTTTCGTTATTACAAAAAAGTATTATACTGAAATCTGATAAAAGATAATCCTGAAATACGTACTCGTATTCTTATCGTAATGGGTGACAATTCTTTGCTTAATATGGAATTGGATTGTTATGCCAAATTTGGAAAAATAATAAATTTCTGTTGCTCTTTATCGAAATTTAATCTTATAAATCGCTATATAATTAGGTATATACCTACTTATTATTGACAATAGTTAAAAAAGAAATTATTACATAGAAAACAATTTTTTTACTAGTTATGTACGAATGTTAATGACTTCCGAGGCAGACGGATAAACGGTTAAAAGGGCTACTGTAAGAATGTCTAACGTTTAAAACAGCTGATTCTTAACTTATCTTCAGTGAAATAACGTTTTCTTCAAGCCCTACGACAAGAAACTACCCCTCTATGTACCATATGTTACTAAAAAAGACTTGCATGTGGTATTCGTGACAAGAACTTGAAGGGGGTGGTTGCAATTATCCTAATTATGACACTAAATTAAAACTATATATTATTGTATACTCCTTATAAACTACATAGAAAATTTATTTACATTTCAGGAAAAATTTGATTCAATAGCGTATAATTAATTGATTAAAATCCGGATAGTTTACTTTTAACAAATTTTGGAAAAAAATGCTTAAATCATAACGTTAAATTCGTTAAAACCGTTGGAATATCTTTTTTCACCTATTATAAAATTCCATTAAATACAAAATAGAAATTAACAATTTCCTATAGCATTACAATAAGTTAAGAGTCATGTATGGAAAAAGTTTATAAAAAGGAATTTCCCGGGTAAAACAAGGGAGCACGTGTCAATTTAAAAATACAAATACACCTGTCACTCCTGTCACGTGACACCTGATGCAGTACCTGACCAAATTAATCCGTTAGCACTTTATAATATGCATTTTCCATTAAAGCAGATAGTATTTAATTATCTAGTTATTTATGCTTTTTTTAAACAAACATATGGACTGAAAGTGAACGGAAACTTTTTTTCGTTTTAAATTTTAAATACCAAAAAACAGTTTATTATAATTTATTGATTAATCTTAACAGGAATGGCGTCCTGTTTTTTGAAAAAAATGTTAGCAAAATTTCAGTGTCTTTCTTGGCTTGAAATTAAAAAATCTTTAAATGCGTTCGTATTTAAACATATTTTTTTGAGTTAAAGATTCTCATATATGAACTTTCTATACTGACATAAACTTTGAACCTGAAAATCCTGAAAAATTTCTACCCAACATTCGTTAGACAATATAAAACATCCTAATATTAACAAAGTTCAAGTTTCATGATCGCTTTTAATTTATTCACATGATAAAGATTTCAAAGAACGATTTTTTTTAATTACCATGAACGAGTTAATAAATGATACAGTAAATTATTAAGAAAATTCCCGCCCAAATGAAACACATGGTATTATTATTATTATAGAAGGTCATTTGCATGCACCTGTTATAATGCATTTTTATACATTTAGTTTATTCTATTGTTCAAGTTGACAGTAAATAAAAAAAAGCAGTGATATTACAACGGACAATAATTAATTATGTTTTTGCAATGTGATCTAACAACAATAGCAAAAATAAATCAATTAAAATTAAAAAAAATACAGCAATAATTAATTCATTAAAAATAATAACATTGGCCTTTTCTATTAAAAAAAGTTATGACTAATGAATTCAAGTACTATTTGTGGTCTACAAATTTAGTAACGAAAAAAAATCACGATTTAGATTTTTTAAATAAAACCACATTAGACGAAATAGGTACTATTATGTAAAAGAATCTTTCCCAATAATTACTCTAAAAAAAACAATTACTTTCACAAAATTGACAAATTATTCCATATTTTTAAAATTATCAATAAATTAATATAACGACTGTTAATTTCCATTTATTTTATTGCCCAATATAAAAAATACAAATATACACTAAAATGAAACCCTTTAAATATACTCGTAAATACGATTAAATAAAAAACGACACCATCTCACACGTTATATAAAAAATAAATTTTACAATATCTTAAAAATAATCTCTTTATTTATACTGTTGATTCGGTAATAGTTTTAAAATCTGTTGCCGTTAAGGCTAATACTTGTTCACAAACTTTTTTATAACACCAAGAATCACCTTTTAAACGTTTTCTTCTAATCCCCACATAGGCATCCACAATTTCACCATCTTTTTTCTTTTGAGATGACGGCGATTGAACATTTAATGGACCATTCTTTAATATTGACTTTGTAGGCGTCGGTACTCCAAAATTTGGCAAAAAACATATTTCCAACTCAAATGAACAGCCACCAAAACGGTGTATAGTATTTGGTTCCAATTTACCTCTCAATATAAACCTGTTGAGAACAATAATATTATAATTACTTATATATTGGAATGCGATGGTGATGGCAGCCCCCATTGGCAACCTTTTGGTACCATTTTCATTATTATTTTGATTATAGTTTACCAGTAAACATATAATAATCATAGTAAAGTAACTATTTCACAATTATTATTACTTTCACAGTCTGAACGCATATACATCTCTCATAAAATATGAAGAGTATATATAAAAATCATTGTTAACACTTAATTTACTAGACAATTATATGGCATATTGTGCCTGTGGAATTACAACGATTAGCAAATACCATCACGGCTTCACTCTCTTGTTGCCTTTTATATGTGTATATATATAATATCACATTCAGTGCATCTATTCCGTGCAAGAGACGTTGATATGCGAATATCACGTCCGTCCGTCATCTTTACGTTTATATACACTTTACTAGAGGGCTGACCAACCAACACATGCTTTGAATATTAAAGCCTTAGGACAAACTAAATTGACCACATTGACGGCATATCAATTAACACTTTATATATATGTATATGTATGTGAAAGTGGTCGGCAAAAACAACTAAATAGTACTTTTATTGCTAGTTATGGGATGGCTAGAGTATTTATATGCTTACATTTATTATTTACAAATGCTATAATATGTTAAAACGTTTTTTTTTTTTGCTTTTATTGATAAGATAACAATTCCATATATAATAATGTTTAAAGGCGATAAAATAATTAAGTCTTTAATTAACCGAAAAGGTTCCACTAATGGAATGACTAATTTACAAATTATATTTTTTAAATATCTTATTTAGAATTTGATTTTCTTAATAGTGAGTTTTAATTTGTTTATAAATTTTTAAAAACAATTTGAACTTTGTTACATATTCTATTTAAGCAATCAACCAAATCATAACAAAACGATATAAAATAATTATGTTGACCTAAAATATTAACATAACTCGAATTGAAATATATAAAAAATACCTAGTAGTACTATTTAACAATTCGGCATTTTTATAAAACAAACACCTAATACTATAATATTATAAATGAAACAAATGTGACACACTATTTGTATAGTTATTCTTTACTAATAAAGCTGTAGGCTGACAAGTTGCATTTTTCCTATTAACAATAAACTAATTTATTCATAGTTTATTAATCAGATGGTTATTTTGAAGCTTCTGGCATAAATATTTATATGAAATTAATCATTTTACGCAACACAATTCAAATCCTTCTAGGCAAAAGTAAAATATAACTGTTAAAATTATTTAGTTTAAATATTTTTGGTTCATTATTGAAAGAAATTCATTTAGTATTGCTTTGTTCTAATATTTTAATTATTTAATTATAATATGTCAAAAATATATTTTCTGTGTGTACGAATTGACAACGGCAATAGAAATAAAAAAAATAGGAAAAATTGACCTGAAATAATGTTGAAAAGTCTTGAATAGACATTCAGTTTCATTTTAAAATAAAGTAGATGTAATTTATGCATGGGAAAGCATCTGTACTCGTTGTTTAACAACTAAACGAGTATTAACCTATAGTCTGCATATATTATACTTCTTTTGCTATTTGTTTTCTGTCAATGCCGTTTTTCAAATTTACTGTTTTCTAACTAATTCCATCTTAGCAAAATACTAAATTAGAAATATTAAAAGAAACAATCTCGGCTACTATTAAAAATTAAAACATAAATCAATAATAATTTAGTTTAATTTTATTAAACGAATTTTAAATTAAAAAAGATTTGTTAAAAGTCCATTGTGTTTGCATTATACATGTACATACATTGTAAAATATATAAACCATATACATGTATGTAATTTTCATTCAAACAATATGTATTAATTTACCTCGAAGCTATATAATGTGCAAAATTGTAACATCTTTTTCTTGGAGGTCCATAATTTACGGCCCTCAATAATAAACGATATTTCAACAAGTTATTAACATACTTATATACCTATATGTGTAAGCGGCGAAATATTTCTAATAGCCTATAACTCATCTACTAATCAGCCCAAGTAAAACTTAATTACTTATTTGTTAAAATACCACTTCATCAAATGTAAATATAATATCGTTTTGCATTTCATAAATTGAAAAATATTTTATTAAAAGGACTATAAAACAAAGAATTTTCAATTGATTTACTTAGTTTAATAGCATAAAATGAATGAAATTAATAATACTAATAAAATTTCTATATTTATATACATACATAGGTATACGAATACCTCTATAATGGAATTTTATATAAAAATAACAAATACAGTAATACTATATAAATAAAGGATGGAAAATATTAAACAGAATTTTTTTATTTAGTTAATAATAATCAAAAGTACTTATATGTATATTTCAATTCCGACAATTGAAACCTCTAAACCAAACAGTAGCAAATTCAAGAAATGTTTTTAGATTGGTATTTCATTCATTCAAACCTATATGTGTGTTCCTACTTCTTGGAATGTTTTCCTTAACTCTTTAAACTTAAAAAAACAATTGTTTTCTAAATCTATTTGTGTTTCATACAAATAAATTACATGGATAAAATGGCTTTCGGACAGGAAATCTTCTAAACCACATTTTTACGTGATTAAGTTTTAGCTACCTGCATAAGTGCATAACTTTACAAGTTCGATGATTAACTTGTTATTAGAATTTTAACAATTTTAACAATTAGATAAATGATTTAGTATAATTTGAAACAAACCATAAAACCTAATAAGTATATTAAGCAATTTTCCACAACGAAATAAAAGACTCCCACAGCAAGATCAATTTATTGAAAAGAAAATATACTTACCCTTTTCTAGTGCAGTTTACACCCTTATTTTCTAGTGCTTTCAATAATTCATTAATGACAAATTCTGGATCCCGACATTGAGTTGTTGAAACGTTGCACAATTCCTATAATTTTCAATGTTGTTTGAATAATTTCAGAAAATGTACATTCGAATTTTCAACTTACTTTCCCAGAAAGGGAAACTGGCTGGCTGTTGGCATCTAATAACGGTTTTTTAGGTGTAAGAACATGCCGTACTTTGTGCAACGAACGCTCAATACTGCCTAAAACACGTCGTGCAGATCCAGGCGTATCAGATAATGTCGGTGTACGTTTCTCACTTAACAAAATACAAACAGACCAACAAAAATATTAAATCCATAAAAAGTGTAATAATTTCTAGACTCAATTAAATGTACAAGCAAATGCTAATTGAAGCAGTAAAGTGGCGAGTATACGAGCTAAAAAGGGTTGTAAATAAAGGGGTTGTGTTTGGTCAACTTGAACACTGGGTTGGACATGTTTACCAGCATTGATTATCATAAACATCGGTTTCCGGTCCGTTAAGATATGCGATTTGTGTTTTACAATACAATACTAGTTCACGAATACAATATTAGACTGTTAAAAAAAGTTGCAAATTTATACGAAAAGTACGAATTTTCTGTTTTTAGTTTAGATTAAAAACGAACAAGTTATTTGTTTGGAAAAGTACAAAAATTTATTATTTTGAATAAAGTACATACCTATCTGGAGTTCCTGCAGGCGTATGTTTTCCTGGTGTGGCTTTTTTACTTGGAACTGTAAGAAAAATGTAATACAAATTAAATTAACATTGACAATTGCGCGAAATTCATTTGTAAAAAAAAAGAAAAATGTCTTTCGACTTATACAAAACAAGAAACTAACTACCAATAAAATAAATTTTATCCATCTATTACTAAGAATAGTACATAGGGTGACTCATGAAGGGGTTCTTAAACTTAAAACGGTTATATTTTAAAGTGTAGAGTCGGCGTACTTTTAGGTGAGGAATACTGCCCTCGGGACCACTTCACAAACTGCTTCAGCAATATTTTCTAGCACTTTCTTATTAGTGTTTAGGAACACTTGTGTAAAGTTGAACTAATTTAAGAGTTTTACAACCATAAAGAAGAAGGTAACAGCCCTTGAAGAAGTGGACACTGATATACACATCTGCAGTGTTAAGATTTCTATACGAAATTACTTTATGCTATTGCTAGTTGGTGCAGTCATTTAAAGTTTCTACTGCTTGTTTGTAACAAGTCGTTATAAGTAAAAAAATAAACGACTTCTTTACTTGACTTTAGGACACAATGCGATTGATAAAAATGTTATAAAAGTAATTATTGGTTTTATATAGCTAAATTTATCAATATTAAAAAATTATACTTGTACCATTTCAGTCTAAATTTTATAATATGATCACAAAATATATATTTCGAAGTATTGAAATTTTAAAAATTTAAAATTTTAATTTGTTGAAGTTTGACCGATTAAATTTATATATGTATGAATATTTAAAGTTTAAACATCTAATTTTAACAAATTCTATTAAAATTTTCAAAGAAATAATGATTTATTTTTAAAATAATTCATTAACACACATACCGCCACCTACATTAAATCATCTAAATCACAGTTGAAGTAAACTGCATAAGTTTTTTAGACATTTTTGAAAACGAATTGTATATTAATAAATTAGCTTTTTGGTTTAATTTTAAATAAATGAACCAAAAACTAAAATATAACTAAAATTTACAAATTATTTCAAATGTTATAAAATAAACACACATTGTAATTTTACAAATAGTACCTATTTCTACCATCTATCGGTATTTTTTCTTTTAACTCTAGTAGAGATTATAGCAATACATTTTCTAAATCTAAATAATGTAAAAACAAGTGTTTTTTTTATTTATAAATACAAACTGAGTTGAAAACTATAATAAATAAAATACAAAAAAGCTACTAAGCCACTTACCTGGAGAATCAGTATCCAGTGTAGGACTACGAATACGTTTTTGAGGCTTACGAATACTAGACGGTCGTTGAGGCTCAACAAAACCATTTACCGGGCTAGATACTTGATTAAGTTTTGGTGTATGTGCGCCTTTTTTATTAGGTCCTGTTGGAGTTACCACAAAAATAGGTGTTACAGGTGTTAAGCTTTCTGGTGTAATTTTTCCATTTGAATTATCTTGTTTTGGAATGTTTAAAGGTTTCAAAACGGGTTTCCTCTTCAAAAATGCATCACCCTTCAATAAGAATAAATATTAGAAAATTTCCTAAAAGATATAATTTTGGTTATATTACATTGCTGGATTTAATTGGCAACTTTGCAGGAATATAGTTCAATCTTAATACAGATCCACGTTTTTTCCTTGTAGATAATAAA